>PVJA010046965.1:0-14844 GCA_004027025.1 Myocastor coypus
CTGATTTTTGTAGCCCAAGCTAGTCTCTTCTCACACTGATCCTCCTGTAATCCCAGCACTTGGGAGGCTGAGACAGGAGGATCAGTGTGAGATTGAGACTAGCTTGGGCTACAAAAATCAGCTCAAGGCCAGCCTGAACTGCATAGTGAGACCCTGTCTCAAAAAGACAAAAAAAAAAAAAAAAAAAAAAAAAAAAACTGGCTTGAATATTACTAATCTTTCTGTATTCTATTCAATATAGAAATCTAGTACTTTTTCTCTTGATAAGGTTATACCTAATTTTTTCAATTAAATTTTATCTTTTGTTGTTGTTATTCCTGTTGTGCAGTTGAAAATGCCATGGATTGTCTATTAGAATTATCTGCCACTGATGCCAAGGTAGAAGAGTCATCTTCAAAAATCTTTCTTGCTGCTGAGAACCAGCTAAGTGAAACAAGAAGCGAAATAATGGAGAGGTGTCCACATGAAGAAGAGAGAGAAGATTCAAAACTGATTTCATTTTTGGATGCGCAGCTACCTGAAGACATGGATTCCTTAATAGACAATGCCTTTGAGAAATTGAACTCTTCTTCTGATGACCAAGCATGTTCATTTTTACCTTTGCAAGATATTAATAATCTCAATAACTCTAGTCAGTTTATAAATTCACATTCGAATAATATGACTACTGTCCTTTCTACACAAAATATGGACTTGAACAGTAAAAACCTAGAGATTTCTGCCTCTACATTAAATTCAGAATCATTAACTTTGCCTTCAGTTTTGAATGAATCCAAAAGTTTTATGAAGGATAACACATTGGCACTGGAACCTAACTATCCAGAAGTCTCTCTTCTCAGTGGTTCTTTAAACCTAGTAAATGACTCTATTGTGAGTTGGAACAATTTTAATCCAAGACAGAAGATGCTTTTAGATTCCGGTTGTGTTGAGGCTCAGCTATCTCAAGCCACTCTAGATTTGGATACCAGTGAACCTCAGGGTCCTTCAAACCTTCTTGTGCAGAGTCCAGAGCTTGACTTAGCAGGTACAAGTGGGGATGAGAAATCTATTTCTGTCCCTGAAGTTTCTGTACCTTCTGCAGGAATTAATTTCAAGCCACAAAAACATATTGAGCTGCTACCAAAGGAGAAGAATGTGAATTACTGCCCAGTACCTGGCCCTGTCCCTTTACTACTTCCTCCTCCTCCTCCTCCTCCTCTTCCACCACCACCACCAGTGTGGAATCCAGTGATTTCTACTTTTGACTTCTTTCAAGGAAACCATGGCTTTGTAGCACCTGTTGTAACTGCATCTGCACTCTGGACACCTGTCAACTACACATTTCCACACACAGTCATTTCTCACACTTCCCCAACAAAAGTATGTAGAAATCAAAAGGAAGCAAGTGCTTTTCAAATACAAGAGGCTCCTGTTTCTCAAGTTGTAAGAAAGAAGACAACATCTTATGTTGGACTAGTTCTTGTTCTTCTCAGAGGGCTTCCAGGATCAGGAAAATCATTTTTGGCAAGGTATGAAGTTTTAATGAAGTTTTTAAAAATTATAATGCATATGTGTAAACAGGTAGATAATGTGAGTATCCAGAAATGCCTAATAGAGATGTTTTAAAGCCTCTGAAGTATTTTTTCTCATTAACTTTATTGATAATGAATAATTATATAGTATATTAAAATTATAGATAAATATTGAAATGTTAAAGATACAAGATATAGACAATGAATTTTATTTTTTATTTTATTTTATTTTTTTTTGTGGGACTGGGGTTCAAACTCATGACATTGCACTTACTAGGACAGAGTGAATTTTATTTTATTTTTATATTTATGTATGTATGTATGTATGTCTTTTTTTTTTTTTTTTTTTTTTTTTTGTGAGACCAGGGTTCAAACTCACGACCTTGCACTTGCCCAGCAGGCACTTGTGCCTCGGAGCTATCTCCCCAGCCCCTATGTATGTCTTTTTGAGACAGGGTCTCACTATGCAGTTCAGGCTGGCCTTGAGCTCACTTTTGTAGCCCAGGCTAGTCTTGATCTTGCACCGATCCTCCTGCCTCAGCCTCCCGAGTGCTGGGATTACAGGTGGGAGTCACCACGCCCGGTGGAACATTATTTCTTAATAAAGGGAGAAATAGCTGGGTAGGTAGTACAGCCATACAAACTAGGTTTTCCCAGTGAGAATAGTCCATAGCATTGAACTAAGTTGTCAGTTCAGAGAAAAGGAGGAATAAAAATGAAGCTTTTGGCAGAATTGGAAAGGAGGTAATCCCAGTCAATATTTTAAAAAGTACTTTGTCCTACAGAGAAGATCAAGGGAAAGGAAGCATTGGGAAATGAAGGGAAAAAGAGAAGTTATGGGAAAGTTGAAAAGGGGTCTCAGAATATAGCTACAAATTAACAATTTTTTAAAAATTTGTTTTATTTTTTTCTTGTTTCAGAACTTTAGTTTGTTTGTTTGTTTATTTATTTATTTATTTATATGGCCGGTTCAGCCTGCCCTGAGGGCAGGGCTGGCACAGCATGTGGTGTGGGGGATCAAACCGCGGTCCCTAAAGCCGCCCAAGCTTTCCTAAGCAGGTGCTTTAGACCACTGAGCCATCCTGCCGGGCCCCAAATTAACAATTTATTTTGCTCAGATACACCCTCTAAAAGGAAAAGAAAGCGGAGCTGGGGAGATGGCTCCGAGGCACAAGTGCCTGCTGGGCAAGTGCAAGGGCGTGAGTTTGAACCCCAGTCCCACCAAAAAATAAAAAAAAATAAAAATAAAAATAAAAAAGGAAAAGAAAGTGTGTCAGAGAACGAAATACTGTTTTTTTTCAGAACCGGGGATCAAACTCAAGACCTTGCACTTTCCAAGCAACTTTTTTTTTTTTTTTTTTGAGAGAAGGGAACAGTTACAAGATGATAGTTTAAGAGTGGACATCAAGTGAGCATTCATTAGAATGTAAGCTTCATGAATGCAAGGATTTTTTAAATTAATGAATGCTTACAGCACCTGGCACTCAATATATATTAATAATTTTAAATTCAAGTTGAGTGTGGCAGTGTAGGTCTGTATAACGTAGTTAGCTACTCAAGAAGCTGAGGCAGATAGATTGCAAGCTTGAGGCCAGTTTGGTCAGTTTATAAAGACCTAAAATAAAATTTAGAAAAGTGATGAGATATAGTTAAGTGGAAGCATGTTTGGCTGTGCATGGTAGGTCTTAGATTCAATTTCTAGCACCATAAGAAGCAAAAAGAAACATTCAGTTTTTGGGGAAAAAAAAAAAAAAATATATATATATATATATATATATATTGACATAAACAAAAATAGACTTGGCTTAGGTCAATTTTTTGGTAGTCAAACTTATGTTTACATGCTTTCCAGTATGATTATTACAATAAAATAAATAATAATGCTATTGGATTTTTATTTGAATTATACATTGACTATACAATTTAGAAGAGAGAATTTTGGAAGAAAAAGTAATAAAAATGATTTTTTTAAAAAAACTTTGTTATGGTCAGCTCAGCCTGCCCTGAGGGTGGGGCTGGTGCAGCATGTGGTGCTGGGGATTGAACTGAAGTCCCTGTGTTTGTCTAAGCTTGCCTAAGCAGGCGCTTAGACCCCTGAGCTATCTCGCTGACCCATAAAAAATAATTTTTATTATTTCCTTTTTCACAGAACTTTGCAAGAAGATAATCCAAGTGGAGTTATTCTTAGTACCGATGATTATTTTTATATAAATGGACAGTACCAGTTTGATGTAAAATACTTAGGAGAAGCACATGAATGGAATCATAATCGTGGTAAGAATTTACAGAGGATTCTGGGTAATATTAAGAGTAATATAATGTAAAAATTCACTTGATATTTGTGTTTTGATGTATGAAGTTTTGTTTGTTGGCCTCAAACTCATACCAGTCCTCCTACCTCAGCTTCCTGAGTGCTGTGATTATAGATGTGTGCCACTACACCTAGCTCATGTTTGTGTTTTGTGAGATAAAAATTTAAAGAATTTATAATTAACCTTTAAGTACATAATACAGATATATATATATATATATATATATATATATATATATATATATATATATATATTTTTTTTTTTTTTTTAACCAGGGCTTGAACTCACGACCTTGTACTTGCCAGGCAGGCACTTGTGCCACAGAGCTATCGTGTACCACCCCCTCCCTGTTTTTTTTTTTTTGCAGGACTGTGGTTCAAACTCATGACCTTACACATACTAGGCAGGCACTTGTGCCACGGAGCTATTTCCCCAGCCCTTTACAGATATAATTTTAACTGGTTAACATTAAATGAATAAGAGTCAATTCATGGGATTGTTTATGAGGATTAAAAGAGTTAATTAAAAAGTTAATTTTTGTAAGATGCATAGAATACTGAATGCCATCTTCAAGTTTTATTTAATCATTGGGGAGCTTGTGAGAAGTAATCTTAATTTTTTTTTTCTTGGATTTCAAGAAAGCTGTAGTTATCTGGTGTGCTCTAGTTCCTCTTTTTTTAAAACAGAATTTACTTTGCCTGGCAAGCGCAAGGTCCTCAGTTCAATCCCTGGTACCACCAAAAAAAAAAAAAAAAAAAAAAAAAAAAAAAAAAAAAAAAAAAAAAAAAAAAAAAAAAAAAAAAACCCAAAACAAACAAACAAAAAAACAGAATTTACCTTTTTAAGCTCTGGTCTTCTTAGATTGGTTTAATATTTATAGAAGAGTACTGTGAGAGTCAAAATAGCTCTCTTTACATTGAATCTGCAGGGAAATTATAAATAAAACTTTAGTCTTCCCTTCCCTTTCTTTTCCTTCCTTGTCCCTCTTCTCCCTGAACACAACACAACTGAAATAAAAGAGACAATGATAGCATGGTGATGATCAACTTTGATTGACTGATTACTATCTGTGCTCTGGTGTAAGCTCTTTAAAGTCACAGCGACGCAGTGTGCTCATCTGTGAAAGAGACCAATAATACCTCCCAGGTTTTTTGTGAGATTAAATGAATGTGAGAAATGCTTAGTACTGATGGAGTGGGCAAGATGGTTTTTATTTTTATGGCCGGCTCAGCCCGCCCTGAGGGCAGGGCTGGTGCAGCATGTGGTACTGGGGATCGAACTGTGATCCCTGCAGCTGCCTAAGCTTTCCTAAGCAGGCGCTTTAGACCACTGAGCCATCCTGCCAGGCCCTGGGCTGTTATTTTTAAGACAGTTTTTGAGACTAGAAGATAACAAATGTCGCCTTTATTTTATTTTTTATTTTTTGGTCTTTTTGAGACAGGGTCTCGCTATGCAGTTCAGGCTGACCTGGATGGAGCTCACTGTTGTAGCCCAGGCTGGTCTCGAACTTGCACTGATCCTCCTGCCTCAGCCTCCCAAGTGCTGGGATTACAGGCATGAGCCACCATGCCCGGCCTTTTTTTTTTTACCTTTTTTTTTTCTTTCTAAAAACAAATGTTGCCTTTAAATGGAGGAGAGGAAGTAAGTTACAGAGAGGGAGGAGAAGGCTATAGGTTAGGTTGAAGGACTCCAAGGTAAGAAAGTTGGAACTGAAGGGAGTTGGTCACAAGGTCCTGCAAACCTTAATGAAGCCGTGGGGAGAATGTGTGGAGTAGGAACTGTGTGTTGACTCGACTCAGGCCAGTTTTAGGAATTCTTTTTTTAGGAATTTTTTTTTTTGTCATTTTGAGACAGGGTCTCACTATGCAGTTCAGGCTGGCCTTGAGCTCACTTTTGTAGCCCAGGCTGGTCTTGAACTCGCACCAATCCTCCTGCCTCAGCCTCCTGAGTGCTGGGATTACAGGCATGAGCCACCATGTCCGGCTTGTTTTAAGAATTCTTGCAGTGTGTTCTGTTCCATAGCCTCCATGAAGAGCTCATAGTCTGGTCCCCATTGACAGTATGGGGAGGATTAACCTTGGGATTGCCTGCCACGGCTCACATTTTATCTCGCAGGGTGTTGTCCTGAGAGATGTCCACTAGCTGGTACTGGAAGCACTTCCCATCCAGGATGCAGGTCATTTTGTTCTGCTGAGACTTGATTTGTTGGGAGCTGCGACTGATGTCTGGTAGACCTGTGGGCCACTCATGTTGCAGGTGGACAAACATGTGGACAGATGGATGGAGGGTGGTAGCAGCAGCTGCACTAGCGGGAGTCTAGGTAAAACTTTCAATTACATTATTGGAATGTGATTCTTGGGTCATAAAACTCACTCATGTTAGTGCATGCCTATAATCCCAGCACTCAGGAGGCAGAAGTAGCAGGATTGCCATGAGTTCCAGGTCAGCCTGGATTACATATTGAGTTCTAGGCCAACCTGAACTACACAGCAAGGCCTTGTCTCGAAACAAACAATTCACTCCTTTAAGTTATTCAATTTAATGATTTTTTTAAGAACTGAATATTCAGGGTTGTACATCTATCACTACAGTTAATTTTAGAATTATTTATTTATTTATTTATTTTTTCTTGTTTCAGAACCTTTGTTTGTTTATTCACTCATTTGTATGGCCGGCTCAGCCCGCCCCAAGGGCAGGGCTGGCGTAATCGAAGCACAGTCCGTCCCTGAAGCCGCCCAAGCTTTCCCAAGCAGGCGCTTTAGACCACTGACCCATCCCACCGGGCCACTACAGTTAATTTTAGAGCATTTTATTACATCAAGAAAAATCTATGTCTTTGCAGACTTAATTTCTTTTCATCAAATTTCTGTCTAGCTTTGTTATTTTGGGTATTTCACACAAATGAAATTATATAATACATGATCTTTTATGACTAGCTTCTTTTAGTTTCAATAGGTTTATTAAAGCTTTCCAAGTTGCAGCATGTAGTACTAGTGTTTCATTCCTTTTTATTTTTTTTAATATTTATTTATTTATTTATTTTGTCTTTTTGAGACAGGGTCTTGTTATGCAGTTCAGGCTGGCCTTGAGCTCACTTTTGTAGCCCAGGCTAGTCTCGAACTCACAGTGATCCTCCTGCCTCAGCCTCCCAAGTGCTGGGTTTACAGGCGTGCGCCACCATGCCTGGCTTTTTCTTTTTCTTTCTTTCTTTCTTTCTTTCTTTTTTTTTTTTTTATTGTGTGTGTTTCTGTGTTTTTTCTTTTTTTTTTTTTTGGTGGGACTGGGGTTCAAACTCAACCTTGTACTTGCCAGGCAGGCACTTGTGCCATGGAGCTATCTCTGCAGCCCCTTAACAGTGCTGTTGTAAACATACATATCCTTGCCTGACCTTTTAATAATTTCGAATTTGTTTTCCACAGCAATTATAACACTTCCCTTTTGAATTAATAGTTTGTGAACTTTTCATCTTCTCTGTATTCTCACTAATACTTAATATCTTAATTTTGGTAACTATTCTGGTGACTTGAAAAGTGTTTATATGAAGAGCCATCGCGGTGGCAAATTCAAGCCCGGTAAACCCCGGGCATCGGTGGCCAGGAAGTTGGCCATATGAAGATCGAATTGTTTGCAGATGTCGTGCCCAAGATGGCCGAAAATTTCAGGCAGTTCTGCACTGGAGAATTCAGAAAAGATGGGGTTCCAATAGGATATAATGGAAGCACATTCCACAGGGTCATAAAGGATTTCATGATTCAGGGTGGAGATTTTGTTAATGGAGATGGTACTGGAGTTGCCAGTATTTATCGAGGCCCATTTGCAGATGAAAATTTCAAACTCAGATACTCAGCTCCAGGACTACTTTCTATGGCAAATGGTAGTCCCAGTACAAACAGCTGTCAGTTCTTTATCACTTGTTCGAAGTGCGACTGGCTGGATGGGAAACATGTAGTGTTTGGGAAAATCATTGGTGTACTTCTAGTGCTGAGAAAAATTGAGCATGTTCCTACGGGCCCCAACAATAAGCCCAAACTGCCTGTGGTAATTTCACAATGTGGGGAGATGTAGTCCAGGCCAAGACTGAATCATGAATTAGACCTCAGGAGCACAGAGCCCTTCTTTCACTGTGAGTGATGTAAAGACAGATTTGCCAGCATCCAGCAACCTTGGAGTATCACTGACTTGAGAGTAGAATTACCCTTTGTGGCATTGAGGACTAGGAAAAAGAAGTTTGGATTGTTAAATGTCAATTCATGGTACAGAGGAATATTGGATGATTGTAAAAATGATCATCAATAAACATTTTATATAAAAAAGTTTATATGCTCTTATTTACCTTGTTATTATTGTAAAAAACAGAAGAATTTTAAAACTCCAGATAATTTCCTTATAGACTTGTTATATTGTCATTTGCCTGAATGGTGTAAATTTTTGAGCAAAAAAGGTAGTTTTATAAAATAATTTTTATGCAAACACATGTCATGATATTTTATTTTAGATTATTATTTTGTGTATGTTTGTGCATTTTGTTTGCTTTTAAATTTTATTTTGGAATGATTTTAGTTACAGAAAAATTGCAAAGATAATATAGAGAGTGTCTGTATATCACTTTCACCCATTGTCTTCTGACGAGATTGAGCACGTTCAGGGTGGTATGGCTGTAGACAACACCCATTGTCTTCTAACGTTAACATCTTACATATAATGATAGTAGATTTGTCAAAATAAGAAATTAACAGTTATATATTGTTAACTCATCTCTATTTGGATTTTAACTTTTTCACTGAAGACCCCCTTGCCCTTTTATTTTATTTGAGACGAGGTCTTGCTATGTAGTTCAGCCTGACCCTAACTCAGAATGTAGCACAGATTTTCCTTGAACACATGGCAATCTTCCTACCTCATCTTCTAAGTACTAGGATTATAGACATGCACCACCATGCCTGGCTCTAAAGCCCTTACCATTTCCATAATCAAATCTAGGATATGATGTTGTTGTTTTTTTACAATGATACATTTTTTCCTCTGATTATTACATGACTATAGTATTTATTTGCATTTATTGAACATTTATCTGTGTTTTAGTTTTTTATTCAAAATATTTATTTTAAATTTGTGCTTTAGTTTTTCATTTTCTCAGAAGTTATGTCAGATATGAAGTAGAATTAGTACATAGCTATGGCTTTCAAATAAAAAAAATCACTTAAAATAATAATAAAATGAATTGTCATTTTTATATTTTTCAGCAAAAGAAGCATTTGAGAAGAAGATATCACCAATTATAATTGATAATACAAACCTACAAGCATGGGAAATGAAACCATATGTTGCTTTGGTTTGTACCATAAGTTGTCATAATTTTCTAATACTGAGCTTGGAATCATTGACCCATATTAAATTTTGTTTGTTTTTTGTCTTTTTGAGACAGAGTCTCGCTATGCCCTTGAGGCTGGCCTCAAGTTCACTTTGTAGCCCAGGCTGGTCTCAAACTCTCACTGACCCTCCTGCATTAGCCTCCCAAGTGCTGGGACTATAGGCATGTGCCACCATGCCCGGCCTTACCATGTTAATTTTTATACAAGTGGATCTCAGGCACTTGAGAATTTCAGTGCATGGTCTACCTTAAACAATAGATTCATTGGTCTCTAATGATCAAAATGAACAATTAATATAGCTGGGTTTCCCATAATTCTAAATTTACTTATGTTTTATTTTATTTTTTATTTTTTATTTATTTATTTATTTATTTTTTCTTTTGGAGACAGGGTCTCGCTATGCAGTTGAGGCTGGCCTTGAGCTCACTTTTGTAGCCCAGGCTGGTCTCGAACTCGCACTGATCCTCCTGCCTCAGCCTCCCAAGTGCTGGGATTACAGGCGTGCGCCACCACGCCCGGCTTTACTTATGTTTTAAATACTGAGAATTAAAACCTTAAAATCTAAGATTGCTTTGTGTTTTGGCATTTGATGTGGTAGTGCAAGCTGGTAATCCCAGCATTTAGGTTGTGAGGCAGGAGGATTGTTGAGGGTTTGATGCCAGCCTTGGCTACATAATGAATTCAATACCAGCAAAACTGTCTCAAAGTAACTTTTTAAAATTTTTAAATTGTTTTAAGTGTATATCTACACACACACACACACACACACACACACATATAAACACATACACCCCTTCTTTTTATCCCCTTGATTCTTTTACCTGGAGGAATTGAAATTTGGTGGTCCCATGGTGGTGCACACCTATGATCCAAGTACTCAAAAGATTGACACACGGGAATGCTTACCTCTAAGTAGGAGGCCAGTCTGATGCGTTTAAGACTTGTGTGAACTATATAGTGAGATTGTCTGAAAAAAAAAAAAAAAAACAAAACTAACAAAACTAAACAGCAAATTTGGTGGTTCCTTGTTATTACTCAAATTTTTAAAAAAGTGTGCTGCGCTGGGGCCCGGCAGGATGGCTCAGTGGTCTAAAGCGCCTGCAGGCGGCTGCAAGGACCGTGGTTCGATCCCCGTCACCACATGCTGCGTCAGCCCTGCCCTCAGGGCAGGCTGAGCCGGCCATAAGAATAAATAAATAAATAAACAAAAGTTCTGAAACAAGAAGAAATTTAAAAAAAAAAAAAAAAGTGTGCTGCTCTGAGGAATTCTGAATTCTGCAAGCTTATTTTTAATTCCCTCAATTTGCCAGACTCTTTTTAATTTTTGGCCTGGAGTGTTCTCAGTCCTCCTGCAGTCCAGGTTGGCCTGGATTATGGTGGACTTGCTCTTTTTTTTTTTTTTTTTTGTCTTTTTGAGTCAGGTCTCACCATGCAGTTCAGGCTGGCCTTGTGCTCACTTTTGTAGCCCAGGCTGGTCTCGAACTCACACCGACCCTCCTGCCTCAGCCTCCTGAGTGCTGGGATTACAGGCTTGCGCCACCATGCCTGACTGGACTTGCTCTTTTTACACCTTCCACTCCATTCTTGAGGCCTTTGTGCCAAGTGGTCCAGGCAGAACTGTAACCTGCAGTCCTCTAGCCTTGGCTTCCCAGAAGTATGCATCCATGCCTGGCTTTTTTTTGCCTTGCCTAGTTAGTCACTTTTCATATTCATGCCACCCTCGTTTCTGTTATAACATGATGTATGCTGTTTTTTTATTAGTAGGCCATGAAGTAGGCTTACTTTTCTGTGAAGTGCAAGTAAGAATTTTAGATTTTGTGGCCCACATACAACTTCTGTCACATATTTTATCCCCTCCCTTTTGTCTTTTAAGAATAAAAAGAACTATTCTTAGTTCACATTCAGAAGGAACAGAGAAATAGCTGGTAGGGAAGTGGAGTGAAGAGCAAGCTGGCAAAAAAAAAAAAAAAAAAAAAGCAGTTATTTGAAAGAATTTAACGCCGGGCATGGTGGCGCACTCCTGTAATCCCAGCACTTGGGAGGCTGAGGCAGGAAGATCAGTGAGAGTTTGAGACCAGCCTGGGCTACAAAACTGAGCTCAAGGCCTGCCTGAACTGTACAGCGAGACCCTGTCTCAAAAAGACAAAAAAAAAAAAAAAAAGAATTTAACAATTTCATTTATTAATTTAGCAAGCTAGGGATTGAACCTCCAGCCCTGCACATAATAGATGAGCCCTCTAACACTTGAGGATTAGTTCCCAAGCCTGAAGTAATTGTAAAGTTATAAAAGTTAATGGATATATATGATAAATATTCAAACTCTAAGGTCCTCCTCCCTGCAGGTAAATGCTTTTAATAGTGTTTTTGGAAATCTTTGCTGAAATTTTCCATGTACATACAACTTGCCCAAATCAGAACTCTTGTTTATTTAAAAAATTTATGGACTTTCTCACATTAATGTAAGAAGAATTTAATAAGTTACTATGTAATATTTTTATTTTTTTAGTTAACCAAATCCATATTACTAATCACTGAGTTATTTGTATACTTTTTCTCTTGCAAATAATAGTGAACTAGATATTCTAGTATTCATGTGTCTCAGTGTGTGGATACATGCACAAGTCTGTGTGGTATGGCTATCCCTATTTGTTCTTATATATTTTTCTTTATTTTTTAATGTGTTTGGTGTATGGTCTCACTATGCAGCTTGGACTCAGTGATCCTCCTGTCTTCAGCCTCCCCAGTGCTGGGGTTACTGGCATGCGCCACTGTGCCTGCTCTTGATTGCTGGCTCAGTGCACCCAGGGGTGAGACTGGGTTGGCATGCAGTGCCAAGGATTGAATACCTGTCCCTGTGCTTGTCTAAGCAGTTGCTTAGTCTCCTGAGCTATCTCACTGGCCTACTTACATATTTTTCAATAGTGTACATTATTGGATGTTAATTGCCAGGTCACAGATATTATATGTTTTACCAGTTTAATCTATCAAAACATTTTGGAGGTTGTTTCATTTTTAACATGCTGTAAGTTTGGATATAACATAATTAATTTATGGAAACATTTATATTTTTGTCTTTATGTGTAGTCACAGAAACATAAATATAAAGTCCTTTTCCGAGAACCAGACACATGGTGGAAATTCAAACCGAAGGAACTTTCAAGGTAAACCTTGGATGCTAATATGTTTTTATTTCATTTGCAAAGTCCATTTAGATTTTTTTCCCTTTATAAATGATGAATTAAGCAAAATTGATTTTATTTTTATTTTTTATTTTTTATTTTTATTTTTTTGTCTTTTTGAGACAGGGTCTCGCTGTATAGTTCAGGCTGACCTTGAGCTCAGTTTTGTAGCCCAGGCTGGTCTCGAACTCTCACCGATCCTCCTGCCTCAGCCTCCCAAGTGCTGGGATTACAGGCGTGCGCCACCACGCTCGGCTACAAAATTGATTTTATTACAGGTTTGTTATTTTAAAAAGTTGGCAAGCTTGATTGTGTTTTCTTACAGTTTTATAAGTAAAGCTTTGTTTATAAAAATTGTTCTTAATATACTTTAATACATGTTATTTCTTTTTAATAATGCAGTCACAGGACCAACCAAATAGCACAGTGGATTAAAGTGCCTGCAAGAGGTGCAGGTGCCAGATGTTTGATCCTGGTCCTGCCATGCCTGCCCTACCTTCTGGGCCTGCTCCTGAGCCCCACCCCCCACCCCCGCAGACCAGCTGAGGCCCAAATTGAGACTGGGCATGGTGGCGTGTGCCTAGAATCCCAGCTCTTGGGAGGCTGTAAACAGACAGATCAGTACTTGAGTCCAGTCTAGTAATGAGACCCTGAACACGCTATAGACCCTTCCCTAAATAATAATAATAATAATAATAATAATAATAATAATATGATGATGATGATGATGATGATGATGATGCATTCATATCTGGGAGTATAGCAGGCTTTAGGCTTTGGCACAGTTCAGTTATTTGCTCCTGGCAAGGATTTGTTGCTGCCTAGTGATTTACTGAAAAGTAGAAAGGAGATAGAAATTGAAATGATAAAAAAATACCCAAGTGTCCTACCACTTACAGTTATTTTTTTGTTTATTTGGTTGTTTGAATAAAAAACGTTATTTAGGACATGGATATACTGTCTTTTGCTTCATCTTTCATATTTCCTTAGAGACATCCCTAGCTTAATTTTAGTAAAGGTATTTTCTTCTCAGTAATTATAAGTAATTTCAATTTCAACCTAACATTTTCTGTTCTTAACTAATTCCAGAACATTTACACTTTATTTATTTATTTATTTATTTATTTAGAATCACTTTTTTTTTTTTTTTTTTTACTTTATTTATTTATGTTATGGCTGGCTCAGCCTGCCCTAGGGATGGGTCTGATGCAGCATGTGGTGCTGGGAATTGAACCGTGATCCCTGTGGTTGCCTAAGCAGGTACCTTAGACCGCTGAATCATCTCCCTGGCCCCACATTTACACTTTAGCAGAAATAAAATGTATACTTGTTAGTGTTTACTTCCATCCAGTTTCTCCCTTCTTTTGGCAGCCACTCATCTGCTTTCTCTTCCTATAGCTTTTTAAATTCTGGACATTGTATATAAATGGAATTGTATATTATGTGAGCTCATGTCTGGCATCTTTCGCTTAGCATGGTGTTTTATAATTCATCCCTGTTGTAACATACTCAGCACTTAATTGCTTGTTATTATCCTTTTGATATATTACTGGATTTGGCTGTCTATATTTCATTTAGGATTTGTATGTCTACACTGCATCTGTGTAAGAGGGTCACACTGACCTGTAGCTTTTCCTTTCTTGATCTTCCTTGGCTGACTTAAGTATCATAGTTTCACATTCATAAAATTACCTGGGAGATATTTTCTCTTTTCTCATTCCGAGTTTATCTTTTTTTTTTTTTTTTTTTGTCTTTTTGAGACAGGGTCTCACTATGCAGTTCAGGCTGGCCTTGAGCTCACTTTTGTAGCCCAACCGAGTTTATCTTAAGTTTGAATAGTTGATAGAGTTTATTTGTTGAACTATTTGAATCTAGTGTTTTCTTTGTGAGAGAGTTCAGTTGGAATTTTCCTGTCATATGAAGTTATTAAAATTATATTAAAACTACTATAACACTCTTGCCATTTACCTCTCTACTGCATTAACAATTAAGGTACCCTATTTAATCCTTATGTGCTTACATTGTCTTTCATTTTTTTCTTGATCATTTTCATCAGTGATTGGCTTTTTTCAGCCTTTGAAATAAACAGTTCTTGACTCAGTTGATCTTCTCTGTTACAAGTTGTTTTATGTTTATTTTTGCTTCTCTTCGTTCTGTTCTTTGCCTTTGAAAATATTTTACTTTGCTTATTCTGTTATTTTAAAGAATAAAATAATACCTTTACCTGAAGAATTAGATTTTTTTCTGATATGATCATTTGATGTATTTTCCTGTGTACTACTTTTCTCAGAATTTTAATATAATCCTTTCTTTTGATACTATAAATTTTTCAGTGTAGTTCTTTATCTACTCTCAGAATTTAATATGCAATCCTGTCTTTGGTGTTCCTATTTATTTTCTAAATTGCATTACAGTTAATTTTCTTTCCTACTTTTTTTTTTTTTTTGTCCTTTTGAGACAGGATCTCTCT
>PVJA010046966.1:0-14881 GCA_004027025.1 Myocastor coypus
AAAGACGTATGTGCACAACACCACCCAGCTGCTTCCATTTCCCAAACAGGGCTGATGGCCCCAAGGAGTAACTGCTTGCCAGCTCAGGTGGCTGAAGGGCTAGTCTAGGAAGTTTCTCCAACCAGATGGCTCTTGGAAGACAGCAATTTCTCCCTCCCTTTATTACCTTCTCTAAGGCAGAAGCCATGGGACCATAACACTATGCAGTCACAAATCTCCTTCTGTCTTACTTTGAATACAAAGAGATGAGCTTCTTTCTTTTTTACATAAAATTATTTTTAAAAATGATCTCTAAAGAAATGTGTTTGAAGAAGAGGACTTAAAGATACTGCTTGTTTTTGTCACTATTAGCAGCTGCATGGCTTTCCTCTGGAAAAACAGAATTAAAATGTTGGTTTTGCCTACTTACTCAGACAATTGCCCTAGTGTGAGGACCTCAAGTGCTTCCCATGGCAACAACAATTGTTGCCAACTGTGTCATGAAAGAGATTTGTCACAGACTTTCTCATAATGAAAATAAAGTGCTGCATTTTTTAAAGCAGGTCATAAAGCAACAACTAGGGTATAATTATATTTTAATAACACGTATGTGCACATAGTTATAAAAATGTCCTGGAACAATACACTCAAGGTATTGTACTAAAATTATATATGCTTTTCTTTCACTTGTCTAAGTATTCTAATTCTTTGTATACTCAACAAAAATATATTGCTTTTGTAGTAGCACAAAATGCTTGAGTTGGTAAAATAATACAAGGCTGAAGTCAGGCATGGTGACATACACCTGTAATCCCAGCAGAGGCAAGAGGATCACTGGGTTTGAGGCCAACCTAAACTACATTGTAAGACATTGTCTCAAAAAAAAAAAATCTAGAGGGGTTACAGTTTTTCCAAAATATCTAAATTGTACTTACATTCAGTGCCTCTTGAAGAGCATAAAAAAAATAGTAAACAAATGGCCAAAAAAACGTATGAAATAATGCTCAGCATCACTGGCCATTATAGAAATGCAAATTAAAACAACACCAGATGCCATCTTATTCCAGAAAAAAAAAATAAAAAAGGCCATCAGCAAGAAATCATTGCTGATGCAGTGTTGGGGATGACCTTTCTGTGTTGCTGGTAGGAATGTCAACTGGTACAAGCCCTGTGGAAGTCAGCACAGAGATCCTCGCAAAGCTATAGATAGACATTCCACCCAAGCTAGAGAGACCCTTTGTGGGAATCTTCCTGACAGAGATGAAGACATCATGCTGCAGTGATCCATACCTGCTCATGCCTGTCACAGCACAGCCCATCAGAGCTAAGCCTTGGGAGGGGCCTTGATGTTCATCAACAGGTAAGGGGACAAAGAAAACTGGACATTTACATGTAATGGAGTACTAGTCTGCTGTGAAGAAGATAAGCTTGGGTTACTTGTAGGAAAATGGAGGCACTTTGAGCTCACAATGTTAAGTGAAAAATATCATGCACACAGGCTTAAATATCACATGGTTTCTGTTATACAAGAAGTTCAAAATGTAAATGGATTAATGAGTTGATAGGTACACAAGGGAAAATAGAAGATAGTAGAAAATTTTATCCGATATTTGCTCTGCGAGACCCTGTATCTCTGCCTCTCACCTCACCCTCACTGGGGTCCTGTGAAGTGGGTGGCATTATTCCTGCTTTCCCGGTAAGGAAAGGTGAGGTTTATGGCATCTGTGCAGACTCAGTCGCATACACCTGGAACAAAGCAGAGCTGGGACTAAACCAACACGTCTAATCCCAGCAGCCACCCTCCCTCCACTTGACTGAGTTTCCAGCCCTGAGGAAGGGGAAGCCAGTGTAGGGTTCCTCGGCTCTGCACCCGCTGCTCCTTGTGCCTCCCTCCCTCATGCCCCTGAGTCAGGGTCAGAGAAGGGGGACCCGGCAGAAGCAAGTGTCTCTGAGGGTCCTTTACAGCAGGGGTACAAAGAGCAGGCACCCTAAGGTTCAACGTGAGTGGCTCCCCTCTGTGTACCAAGGCCTCAGCTTGGTGAAGCCTCCTAGGGCTCATATCTGGATGTCCCCCAAGGTCTCAAGCACCCAGGAGGCTTGGTAGGTGACCGGGTGTGTAGCACCCATCTCTGAGAGGGTCCTCGGATGAGCTGATTTGCGAGTGTGCCAGGGAGGAGGATCCGGCTGAGGACAGACTGAGCCAAAGAAAGGTCTTCGCTAACTCTTGGGTGCCGTGGGTGTCAGGGCTGCATCCGAGCACCCAGAAAGTGACCAAGACAAAGCCCTTTCACAGTTCTGAGGCTGTGGAAGTTGCATGGAGGTGCCTCTCCCTTGTTGGCTGGCTATCAGCCTCTTCTCTTTGCTTTCTTGTCCCCTGGGTGACTTGCTGAGTTCCCATCAGACCCAGGCACTCAGGTGTCCTAGTGATGGTGCCCCCACAACTGGCTGTACCATAGCCTTGGGAGGCACACTTACAACCCTGAGTCCCTGCTTTATCTCCATGCAAAGCCACAGGCCAGAAGGAAGGGCTCCCTGCACTTGGGATGGAGCAGGGAGAGATGACAGGTGGTGTGCTCAGGAGGGAGTGGCTGGAGGGACCCTGTGTCTCAGGAAGAAGAGAGCAGACAGCATGAGCTGACTTTGGGGTGGGGGCGAGCATGGGCTCCAAGGGGCTCAAGGGTTGTGACCGAAGCCCTCAGGCTTGGATGACCAGCAGGAGTGGCTCCCAGGCTCAGGAGGTGCTAAGATCACGTGCTTTTGAGGTAGCTGTGGAAGTACTCGTGCCTCAGGCTTACAGGGACGGGTGTAGGTGAGGAGTTCCAGAGGGTTCGACAAACCCACAGCTCTCTGCATGGAGGATGCAGAAGGTCAGGTAAGGCGCATGGTCCCAGAGTAAGGGCCTGGACTCACTGAGCTCAGGCAGTGGGCTGTAAATAGCCTGATCCCTGGGCTGCAGCTTGGAGTAGAGGGACCTTGTGGGGCCTGGAGTACACAGCTACTCCAGCTGCATGTGGTTTCCAGGCTGCCTTTTCTTGAATGTACCAGGAAAGCATGCAGACCCAGGTGGCTTCCCTTCTTCCCTCCAGATCTCCTTCCCTTCTTGCTTTCACTCTTCTTCTTCCCCAATCCCTTCTTTATTTCCTCCTTCAATGAATACTTACTGAGTATCTATAATGTTCCAGAGACAACGCCAAAATATAAAAATCACAAAACGTAGCCGGGTATGCTGCTATACACCTATAATTCCAACGTGCTCTAAAGAGGAACACTGTGAATTTGAAGCCAGCCTGGGCTACATACTGAATTCAAGCCCAGTCTGAACTGCATAGTGAAAGCCTGTCTCAGAAACACAAAGAAAAGCACACTGAGAAGAGACCAGGCAGAAAACAGGTCCAATACAGTAAGCTCTGGCAGACAATAGTGACACAGAGATCAGATTTCTCATAACATAATAACACTTAAACTGAATGTCTGCGGGTTACAACTGTGATAACAGCAGATGACAAGATAGTTGTTGTGTGACTGGCGATACTCTAAGGTCTTTATGATATAGTCTGGCATTAAAACACACCAGCCCACCATGAATCACATATGTGATGGTGGTCCCATAGGACTGCAGTGGAGCTGAAAATCCCCTGCCTCTTAGTGAGGTTGTGGCTGCTTTAGCATCTTAAGTGCCTATGGTGCCAACGGCTTAACCCAAGCTACAACTGCACCCACAGTCACATAAAAGCATAGCACGTGCAATTATGCAGAGTATGCATTATTTGGCAATGATAAGAAAGGACTCTGCTGTTGTTTTACATGCTTACTACACTGCACTTCTTACTGGGTTAGGATGTGCTTCTACTTATCAAAAGGGTTTCCTGTGAGGCAGTACGCCAAGCTAGGCTGGCAGCGGGTTGAGCCCTGAATGGCTTCCCTCTTCAGACATTTTCCCTCCTCCTACATCCTCTCCTGCTGGACCAGGGATGGTGCCAAGTCACAGGCTCACATCCAGGTTTGCATAGGTACACCCTGTGGCATTCCCACAATGACACAAACACTCAGTGGCACATTTCTCAGAACGCATCCTCCTGTTGAGAAGCCTGGGACCATAGTGAAACAATCCTTACAGCCCTATACTGTCCAGCTTCTCTGTTGCTAGGGCAAAGTACCTGATGCCCACAAATTAAAGGAGCATCCATTGATCATGACTTACAGCTTCAGATGTAGGGACACTGTGGGACAAGGATATGGCAGGAAAAAGCCGTGAAGCAGAGAGCAGGGAAAAGCCCAGAAGAAAAGGACCAGGCCTGGAAATGGGTCCCAGAGTCTCAGTCCGGGACGTACTCATCCAACTAGCCCTGCCCCCTAAGAGCTCACTCACCTCTGAGCCTGCCGGTGGGGTTTTCCCACATTGAGCTGAGTGCCCTCATCATTCAGTCATCTCTCCAGCCTCCTCTTATCCAGTCAAGCTGTTGATCAAGATGAGTCAGCACTGGCCAGGCTTGGTGGCTCATGCCTGTGATCCCAGCATTTGAGGAGCTGAAGCAAGAGGATCACCATGAGTTTGAGCCCAGCCTGGCCTCCACAGTGATTCAAGACCAGGCTGAATTACATGATGAGACCTGTTCCAAACACACACACACACACACAAATTGAAGTAAGTGATACATTAATGTTAACCTGCCCCTAAATGTTCCCCATTGCTTCTAAAACACTTGTCCCGTTGTTCTCAGGACTTTCTGAAGCAGTTCTGGAAGTCCTCTCTCTTGAGTGTCTTTATCAGGTATAAACCAAAAACATGGTGAACGCTCCTATTCAGTGTCATCTGACAGAAAGGCAGGCTTGTAAACATGGTGGTGTGTTCTCATCTGCTGTCTTCATCAGATCTGGCACTGGGCTACTTCTGGCTTTTCCACAAAGTCAAAATGGCCATGAAAGGGAAATGCTTCAAATCAGTTTAGGTCATTGAGGCAGCAGAGACAGAGCCATGAAAGACCCCCACGAAAGAGGACTTGTGGAACTTCTTCAGAAAAAGTGACATCAGTGAGGGGATGCGTTCGACGTGAGGGAAAGAATTGGAGGGGGGAATGAGTGGCAATCTGTCTCCTCCTGTAGCATATTTTTTAATAACACACCATATTTTTTCAATCATTCCTCACAGGAAGATAATCAGATTACAAAAACATAAGCGAAGAATGCCACATGCCATGTCAAAAAAAAAACCGATGTTTTCTCCCTTGGAAATGCTAATTAATTCTTCTTTTCAAGTGGACAGAAGTAAAAAAAAAAAAATGGTATATAAAGCTACAGTTAAGGGACAGTTGAGGGTCATGTTGCTAATATATTCCTTTTTCTGAGTACCATCTTCCTAGTGGGGTGCTGGGCCTATGGCATGTGGGTGGCTTTCAGGGATCTGGTTGAGTGTACAAGGCAAGTGGGGAAGGCTTAGAATAAGGTGAGAGGAGGCAACATTAGGACAGCAGACTCTGGAGCTTGTATCAGTCAGGTTCCAGGCATAAAAGATGGTACCACATTAGGTATTTCTTTTTTTTTTTTTTTTTTACACATTAGGTATTTCAAGCAGAAAGTATTTGATACAGGGAGCTAGGTGATCATAGTGCAAGAGAAATTAAAATTTTAAATAAAAACCTACCAAGAATGCCCATTAAAGCCAGCTAGACATGTCCAACAAACTTGATAATAAAACATTTCTTCCTCTGTGTAACTCATGCTTGTTTAACTGATGGCCTTGCGATGTAACTTGAGATGTATAAACTTCCTTAGCAACCCATGATGTCACCCAACTCTCGAATCACAAGGCACCAAATCTGCCTTTGTACCTCCCTGCTTTCTCTCCCTATAAAAGTATCAAAACCCAGCCGAGGGCTCTGAACCTCAGTCAGATCCTCTGGTGTAGCAAATTCCTTCCTAAATCTTCTCAGTGCCATTTCTTCTCATGTTAAGTCTTTCCCATAAGAATAGCACTGGTAGAAAGCACTGAGAAATCAAAAGTCAGGGCGGGCTCCCTACAGTGGCTTTCAGCTCCATGGTCTCAGAGCCAGAGGGCCACTGCCATCCAACTCAGAAGCCTGCAGACCGCCACAGCCAACTTTGGAGATGTCTACACTCCCACGCTAGGTGAAGTGTTGGGGGTCAAGGAGGAACTGCTAACAAAACTCTTTTTGAGCAATGCTAAAGAGATATGCTAAAATCATTACTCCAAATTCCTTAAAACTCTGTCACTCAAAAGATGTGGTCTCTGACCCTTGCCCTGGTATCTGAGTGAGCTATGACTGCTTCTACCCAGGAGCACAGAAGAAATGGAGTGATGTGATTTCTAATATCACTGCATGAAATTCATGAACTTTATCTGGCTTTCTGAGAACACGCCTTCCTGGAGCCTCGTGCTACTACCCTGAGGTCATGATGTCAGTCAACTTCCTGCTCCTATACAAATGCCTGAGGCAAATAAGCTTCTAGAAGAAAGTTGTATTTCTGTTCTTGGTTCTGAGAGGAGGCACTCCATGGCTGATTGTATTGGTGGAATATCATGGCAGTAAAACCATTTGACGCATGGCTGAGTCAAAAGGAGAAAGAGGAGAAGACTAGTGAGCCACAGTCCTCTCTAAGGCCACACCACCAAAGACTGGAAAGCTCCTGCTAGGCCCCAGCTTTTAAACTCTCTGCCACCTCCCAGACGAGTCAAGCTGGGGGCCAAGCCTATAACACAGGGGGCTTTGGAGACATTTTAGAATCAACTATAGCAACTGCTATGTTGTAAGGAAGCACAGGTTATATGAAGAGGATTATAGGAGGCAGACAACAGTATCAGACAAGACCATCCAACAGTGGATGTAGAGGGAGAAGGGACACTATGAGGATGGAGCTAGAGTGGTATGATGTGGGCTGGCAGCCTCTATAAGCCAGGAAACAAAGGGAATGATTGCCTCCCCCCCCCCCAGGCTTCCACAAGGACCTAACCCAGCTCCTACAATTTAGACTTCCAAGCCCGAGAACACAAGCTGCTTTAAGCCACCAAGTGTGTCATGGTCCATTCCATCAACAACAAACTAGTTCAGTGCCTGGCATGAGTAGGCTTCCCATAGATGTCTGCTAATAGGCTGGGGAGATGGCTCAGCAGTCTAAGTGCCTGCCTGGCAAGCACAAGGAGCCAGGTTGTATGAAACTGGACCTGGTGGTGCATGCCTATAATCCCAACACTGGGGAGGCTGAGATGAGAGAATCATGAAGAATCCAAGCTGCATGATGAGCCCCTGTACCAAATAAATTACCAAAAGATTAAAGGAAAAAAATGTCTGCCAATAAATAAACAAGACATCTTTTCAATAAGAAAATATGAAGCTGTAATTTTATTTATTTATTTATTTATTTATTTTGTCTTTTTGAGACAGTGTCTCGCTATGCAATTCAGGCTGGCCTTGAGCTCACTTTTGTAGCTCAGGCTGGTCTCGAACTCACACCAATCCTCCTGCCTCAGCCTCCTGAGTGCTGGGATTACAGGCATGCACCACCACGCCCGGCAAAAGTTGTAATTTTAAAAGGTTAATTTATTTCTCACCATCCAAACACTAGATTTTATGATACTTTCTCCTAAACTACATGTAGACAGGAATAAACCATATCGAACAAAGTATCATAAAAGATCACAGGAAGCCTGGTGCATGGGAAGTGACAAGGGAGAGACTGGACCTCTATCACTGCCACCAACTCATTGCATGGTCCTGGAAAGTTCCCTAACTCTGGGACCTGGTTCTTCCTCTGGAAAAGATGAAGGTAGGCCCAATGACCTTTAACATTTCTTTCAGAACAAGGTTTGCAGGTCCATTCCTGACTTTAACAAAACCACACATAATAATGTGTGGGTTTCAGACAGTGGTGCAGTGATGTGCTCTGCTTCATACACCACAGGGCTCTGTGGCTTAGTGAGCCCTGTTTAAGTTCCAGCATCCATTGGCTGGTTTTATTTTTTCATCTCCATCTTTAATAAAAAGAACAAGCATGAGTATGGGAGAGTGATTGCAAAAGTGGCCCTAGCTCTCTGTCCTTCCCTACAGTGGCCTTGCCCTTTGCAACAGGAACTTCCTGCCCTTCCCACTGAGAGACAGGAACCCCTGCCTAAATCTTTTTTCTTAATGCATCAGTTATTTAATTAGGCTCTTAATAGGAAATTTAGAACATTAATTTATGAGGATAAATTCCATTTGTTAGAACAAAAACAGATTGCAGGTAGCCCTGGAGCTGAGGAACAGCTTTTATTTTTGCTAAAATCTGTGAACCCACCACTTTCTGATCCACCTTGCGCTGCTCTGAAATCTACTCAGCGTCAAAGATCTCACTCCCCTGGTTTCTGGGTTTCCGCAGCTTCTTCTTCTAGAACTAAGCATCAGTGAGGTGCTTGGGGATTTTCACTTTGCTGATATCAAGTATCTTGACTACAGGCTATCCTTGTGACTTCCTTGGTCACCCAGACAGCTGAGGAAGTGGTGAGGTGACAGAGCTCAGTCTACACTGTGCACTCTGCCAGTCTCTCTCAAAACTACCTCACTAGGAAAAATGGCCATTGTTATGGCTTATAGATAGATGCCCCCCTAGAAGCCTGGCAGACTTTGGGAAAATGGTTGTATTGTCTGGCCTCACAACTGACCCGCTGGGGGCCTGGTTGGAGGAGACAGTCACTAGGGTCATGGCCTGGAGGAGGGTCCCTTCCCTCTCTGCTTCCTGGTGGTCCTGAGATTGAGCAGCTTCTTCTCCACTGGCCCTCAGCCATGCAGCCCTGTCTAGAAGCCAGCTGCCCATGGCCCAGCACCTCTACAAATTACAAGCCAAAATAAACCTCTCCCTTTTTAAATTGTAGGTATCTCCGAAACAAAGAAAGTGACTGAGACACTCAGGCTGTCCAGACTGATGGTGAGACGCTATGGGAAGCAGGGCTGGGTGGGAGAGCCACCTGAGCTAGCTGTGCTGGGTTCTCCAGCACCTGCCTCATACGCCCACTGACCAGACACTGATGGGTAACAAGCCCAGGCAAGGACGGCCACGGCCACCCACAACAGCAGACCTGCCTGGCCAGCTGAATACTCTCCACATGCCACTTGGCTTATTAATTGAAAGCAGATTTACTGTGGCAAACAGATAATTAATACAGCATACTTCCACATTTCCAGGCACGGCAGAAGTCTGACAGATGAGTAATGCCCATGTTCATCAGAATAAGCGTTTAACGAGAACCAATTCATCTAGATTGAAAGTGACAGAAATCCAACTCAGACGTGCTAAAACACATAAAGGGGTTCATTGGCTTATGTTAGTGAAAACCCCAAGTACAGACACAGCCAGATCAAGAAAGTTGCCATGGGGCACTGGATTCTCGCCTCGTTTTTGTAATGCTTATTTATTTTTATTGGTATATATTTGCAGCACATAATGTTTTCATTTGCCTTTTAGAGTAGGTACACCTATTCAGTGTGTCCTAATTGTCTTTATTCTTCCCATCTCCTCCCTGGCCCTCTTTCCATTTCTAGATTCCCTGCCCATTTGCAAGACATATTTCCTAATGTCTAACTTCTATATTTTTTGATTATTTATACGATAGGCTTCCCATATAAGAGAATATGTAATACTTAAGCTTATATTTTTTATTTATTTAACTTGATTTTATGATCTCAGGGTGCATTCATTTTTCTAAAAGCAATGCAAATGTACCTTTCTTTGTAACAGAGCGGTATTCCTTTGTGTATAAATGTCATATGTTCTTTATGTATTTATCTATTCAAGGTATATCTACTTTCCTACAAATGACTCAGGTTTATTCTTCTTCATGGCAGAGTAATACTTCATTGTGTACAGATACCACTTTTTTAAAAAAAAATCCATTTATCTGCTGATGGACATGTTGACCACTTCCAAGATTTAGGTATCAAGAGTTGAGCTGCTATATATAGGGATTGTGACAGTCCTTAGAGTCACTGAACTTGACCTCAGAGACACTTGTATTATGGGCTTGAGCTCCTGAATCAGAAAATTCCTTCCAAATCCTCTTGATTGAGTGGTAGCAAAGGTCAGGGGCTAAGCCCGGACTCCAAGCACAGCCTGGCTGTACTGGGGACCAGCTTGTCTGCCTCAGGAGTCTGTCCAGGCTCAGACACATTCCTCAGTGTCTCCATGGCTCAGTGTGTCTATCAGGTAATGAGGACAGTGACAGAATCTACCTAGCAGGAAGAGAAAGTGACTCACTGTGTGCATAACCCTGGGACCAGTATATCATATGCAATGAGTGCTATCAGAGGACACCTGTTGATCACCTGGGAATGTGTTAGGGAGCCAAGACCTCTGGAGCAGCAACAGGAAAGGTTAGCAGTTCTGAGTAAAAGGGCACACCCTCAGCCAAGTGGCTTATTGTCTCTGGGACTGTTTTATCTCTCTATACATAGTGCAGGGGCATTATGTCCCTCCTACTTATCTCACAGGGCTGTCCTGAAAATCAGAGGAGATGGTGGGAGGTGAATTCTTTGGCAAGCTCAGAGTGCTTTATAAATAGTCTTCTATGAATGCTAATTATCTCTCTCTATAATGCAAGATTTGTGTGTAATCAGGGTAGTTCTTTAGCCCAAGGCAGAGTCATTAGGAAAGATCCACTGTTAAGTGAAATAATAGATTTTTCTCCCTCTCCAAACAAACAAACAAAACAAAACAAAAGAAAACTCAAAAGTCATGGAAGCTGTTTTGTGACTTGAAACATTCATTGAAACCTTTGGTTCCTAGCATGAATTAAAACTGAATGTAACAGAGATGGCAGGGCACTGGGGTCAGGACACGCAGACTGGAATGTCCAGTTCTGTCTTCAGCCTTCTGCATCATTATGGATGAGTGGTTTTATTCTTCTGGGCTTCTCTCATCTGTAAAGTGGGAATACAATAAGTGTGTATTGTACTACTGTGTATCTGTGTCAAGAGATGCTTGAGGCATGAAGAAGTCTAGTCACCTCTTAGTGGAGATGTTAGTCATCCTCTAGGTCAAAGAACCACTGTGTCTCCAGAAAATACATCCTCAGACAGCATTGGATATTAAATGTAGTATTTGGCTAAGAGAAAATGTTTGGATGTATATGTCAAACCCCACTGTGTCTCTCTCTGTATCTGGAGTCCCCTGTGAATAGAAGCCCAAATCAGCTCACGGTGTTCTAGAGGGAAAAGTAACCTTCCTTTATCGGGTCCCCCAAGGTCATCCGGCAACCTTCTCCTAGAGGCTGTTTTGGGAAGTTTCTGTGGTGGCCTAGAGGACAGCTGCAGCCCCTCTGACCTCCTTTCACTTACCAAGCCCCTCCCACCCATAAAGCTCAATCCTACCTCTAATTTGCACTCTTCCTCCCGCCTGTCATAGCAAGGAGCTACACACAGGCAGTGGGCACAGGAAGTTGAGGCTCAGATCCACTCCTGTGGCAGATAGCCACATCGTGATCCCATGTTGGTGAAAGTTTATCGTCAAAGTACAGCAGATCCAAGCAGAGTCCAGTAACACAACGCTATGCAGGGAGGCAAGAGCCAGCACCAAAGACGAGGGAGCTCTTCGGCAGCACGGTAGCCAGTTTGTTAGCTTCGTAAATGTTGTGCTCAGACAAAAGTAGCTCAGCGCTAACAGGCCTGCTTGCCTTAAAGCAGGGTCTTGGGCCTGGCTAAATTCAAGGGCACTCACAGGTCGCTCAAGGCTGTCTGTGTACAGTGTTTCTAGGGGATTGGCCAGTGGCTCTGCAAGAAGGCCAAGCTCATGTCAGCTGACACCGGCATTTCACCAATTCATCACATCTAACCCTCTGCCTGATACTGCTGCTGCCTAGATGGCTCCATGGTTCATTCCCTTTCTCACAAGTTTCTATTTAAATTTTCTAAATCTTTTATTTATTTGTCTATTTATTTATTTACTTACTTATTTATTACAGGGTCTTTCTATGAAGTGTGGTATGCCTGGGATTCCAGGGCTGGCATGGCATGCGGTACTGGGGATCAAACCCAGGTTCTTGTGCTTGCCAGGCAGGCACTTAGATCACCACGCTATCTCCCCAGTCCTTCAGGTTCCTGTTTAAATACTACCTTCTCTGGCTATCTTCTACAACATAGCAAGCTCCTGCCCACTTTGCCCTGGTGCTCCCTAAATTTGGCGCCAGCTAAGCTATAACATAACAAAGACATCCAAAACTAGATTAGCGTATGTAGGCTAGAAGTTTATCCCCTTGTCATGTTCACTGTCGAAAATGAAGAGTCTTAAGATGAGGGCATCGCTGTCATCTCTGCTTGGCTCCCACAGCTGCTTCATTTAATGACATTTCTCAGTCTGTGGAGCATTTTCAGGGAGGAGGAACTATATGTTACTGGAATTACATGTGTGATTAATGCAAGGTATTAATAATGGGGGAGCTGGGCTGGGAGGAGCACCTGCCTGGTAAGCCTAAAGTACTGAGTTTAATCCCTAGTACCCCCCCAAAAAAATAATAAAAAATAATGAAGATGGTGCAAAAGAACTGTGTACTTCCTATTCAGTTCTTCAGAGTGCAAAGACAGCACCCTTATCCTCCAGCAAATGACAGCAGGGACGTGAAGCACCACCACTTATGTCCCAAAAGCCTGCAAATGGTTGCAAGGGTGTTCTCACACACAAGGGACAGGAGATGGCAAGATGGGCATCAGGGAAATGTGGTCCACAGTACAAAGATGCACAGCCAGTTAGTGCTTCCCATGGGATTCTTCTGCTCAAAGAGGGAAGGGAAACTAAATGTTGCATGCTAACATTTTCTGGTACACTCTCTCTGGTGCTCTCTGGTACACCCACTCTGGTACACTATCTCTGCTACACTGTCTCTAGTTCTCTCTCTCTCTCTCTCTCTCTCTCTCTCTCTCTCTCTCTCTCTCTGGTAGTCTCTCTCTGGTAATCTCTCTCTGGCACTCTCTATCAAGTGCATTTATCTCTGAGGCCTGGGATCACTGACAGCCTGTGAACTTCCCTGCCACCCCTCTGTCTCCGCAAACTAGAACACAGCCTCACGAGGGCAGGGACTGTGCCCTTTCACCACTGCAACCTCAACCCTTAGGCCAGTGCCTGACCCACAGCGGGGGCTCTGTGAAGGTTCCCTGAGTCGACGAAAGTTTTCTGACTCTTCTGAAGCAAGCACACGTGCTTTTTTCTCAGTCAGTTTGGATGACAATGAGTCCAGGTTTGCATGGCTTCCGTTATGGCTCTACTTCTGCATAGGACCCTGGGAGTCAAGAACAGGATATTGTCCTTCTGGTTGCATTTCAGGAGGCTGCGACACTCTGCCAAAGGACTTCCGATTCATGTAAAGATTGGGTAGGGGATTGAATTTTTAAAATATTAACAAACTTTAAGAGACTTTTAAGTTTACAGTAAAAATAAAGAGTTCCCATGTCCCTACCCCACCTCACCACCTCCATTATTTAGACCTTGTGTGAGTGACAAAGCTTGCACTCCAGTATCTGACAGTATAGCTTCATCATCCTCATCCTCCCTTCTGTGTTAGTCAGCCTTCTGTTGCTGTGACAGAATGCCTGAGACAGTCAACTGATAAGGAGGAAAAGCTTTTTTTGGTGTAGTCTTAGTGGTTTCAGTCCACGGTCACTGGAGTCTGTTGCTTTAGGTCTGCAGTAACATAGAATCTCATGGAGAAAGTGCTCACCTTGTAGTGGGTAGGAAGCAAAAGAGAGGGACAGGAAGGGGCAGTATCCCTTTTTTTACCCCTCAATTCTTTCCCCTGGGCCCAGTCTCAAGGCTCGTGTCCCCTCAAATAGTGTTATAGGCTGCCTACTGAGCCTTTAGCATGGTGGCTTTAGAAGGCGTTCAAAATCCAAACCACAACACCTTCTTTCCTCCTCTCATACCTTCAAGCAACCTCCAATCTTTTCATTGTCTCCATACTTTTGTCTTTTCTAATATTCCACCCAATGGGAACATAACAATCCTTTCAGATTAGATTATTTCACTTAGCAACAGCCTGATAGCAAGCTTATTTCTTTTAAAAATAGAGTAATATTCTATGCTAGGGTGTACTGTAGTATGTTTATCTACTCCACTGAAGGACATCTTTAAAAATAATTCTGCTGGGATCCAGTCCCGACCCTTGAGACCCAGCCCGTAGCAGAGCCCGCGGGTCTGCCGTGGGTAAGCTGCCTGCGCCCCTCTGCCCCGCCTCTGCCTTCCTGCGACTAACTTCCTGTTCCAGTCCCGACCCGAGTCCCAGCCCGTAGCAGAGCCCGCGCGTTCGCCGCGGCCCAAGCTCCAACACCGAACCCATCAAACATCTTGTCTGGCAACCGATCTGGTCCACGAGCCTACCAGGACTACTCAATCCCAAAGCTCCACCTCAACCTACAGACCACATCCGCCGGGATTCACAGAAGCTAGCAGCCAGAGCTCCAGCACAGAGTCAGGAACCTCTGTAGAGGAACCAGCTTGGAGTCTCCAGACCAAACACCCATAGACACAGCATAACGCCACCAAAGTGCAGAGGCCGCTTCCATACAAAATGATAACAACAAGGAGTAGGATGGAATCTCAAGGCCCGTGCCCACCCAAACCAAATACAGAAGGCACTATCATGGAAGAAAATGAGAATTATACACACAAAACCTCTGAATTGGTAGCATCTGATGCAGACACACACGTGCAGAAACTTATAGAGCAACTGAGATCAGAGATAACATCTGAAGTAAAAAAAGAAATACATGAAGTGGAAAAACGGCTGGAGAAACGTATAGAGGACATTAGAGCAGAAATAATATCTAAAGTTGACAAAGACATGCCTAAATCAATAGCATCCCAAGTAGGGGAACAACTACACAAAAGTACAAAGGAGAACAGAACAGAAATAATCTCTGTATTAGAGAGA
>PVJA010046967.1:0-14863 GCA_004027025.1 Myocastor coypus
GATACATACACAGTCAAATGTTCTGCAATTGTAGTGGGCCACCAGTGAAGCTTGTGATGTTGGAGGCTATTGAATCTAAGCCTCCTAAAGCTCATCTCACCAATCTAGCTCTGCGTTTCATGCATTGTAATTAAGCATTTTTTTTTTTTTTTCTTGCTGGGTGGTCAAGGGCAAGTTGAAGCAAGACCGGTATAACAAAACATTCATTTTTTTTTGTATCTTCCACGGTCAAATCCCCTTCAGAGAGTTAACTTAGGTAAATAGTAGAGCAAATTGTGACTTCTTATCAAATCATTTTTAAGAATAATATGCTTTGAAACATAACCTTTTACTTCTCTACTGAATTTTTAAAGTGTTGATATGGAAGAATCATCTTATTTAATTGTCTAAGTAAATCTAGTTGTTTATTTAATTATTTTATCTTTTTTGTATGAGTTGCTGAATGAATAAATTGTCACAAAATCATCTAGATTTATCAAAAGTCCTAAGTATCTTGAAGCTGAGGTTTCCAGTGATCACTTGCTCCTTGTGGGCCTGATCCCACCCCACCCCCCGAGCCCTGCACAGTGTCCATCTGTGGCTTTGCAGCTGGTGACGTCCATCCCATGCCAAGTTTAATTGTGACATAATAACAAGTGGCAACTGTTAAATACGTTTCTAATTGCATACCTAAGTACCGTCCAATTTTCAGATTTTACGTATCACATCATACTTTTCTTACTTTAGACGAGCTTCACAAGATTGACACAGACATCATACATATCATTCTAAAATAATTCATATAAAATTCCTGGGTTTGGGCTTTTCAGAATAATTGATATTGATAAGATTTGCTTCAAAAATCATGGCTGTGGTAATTTCTTAAAATAATATTTGATATTTAAAAAACTGTAAATCTAGAAAAGATCCATTTTAAAACATGATATATATGTCCTTTAATGTGTAACTGTATAAAATGCTTACTGTATCAATGCATGCAAGAGCTTCTAAACAAAAACAAAAACAAAAACAAAAACAAAAAAAACAAATTCCCGGGAGCTGGGGAGATGGCTCCGAGGCACAAGTGCCTGCTGGGCAAGTGCAAGGTCGTGAGTTTGAACCCTGGTCCCACAAAAACAAAAACAAAAACAAAAACAAAGAGCTTCTATAATAGGCAATGTTACTTAAAATGCATATAAATGCATATAAATTGAAAGTATTCATAATTTTTGGTAACTAAGACAAATTTAAAAAATAGTCAAACAGCTTTGCATATTAGTAGTATGATTGTTTTTCTGCTGGTTTTACCACTGCTTACTAATTTGTGGAAGCTTACAAGAACTTCCAACACATCAGTATTTACCCTGACCATAATTCCATCACCCCGATTTTCATATGAGAAATGTCTGTGGACTTGATAATTCTTAAGAATATATTACCTACAGTGGGAAAAACAACATAGGATAAAGGATCAACGATAACAAATTAAGTTTTAAAAGTAACTTTTGAACAAAGTTGATTCAGGAATATAATTTATTTATGTTTCCCATATTTCCAAATACTCAAGTACCATTAAAACAAGAAGGCTATCTTGCCATGATAAAACAAAAATTGTAGAGTTAAAAAAATAAATAGGAAAGGGAGAAGAGGCAAGGACAACATTAACTGAAATCCATTCAGTTATCTATTTGATTAGTCTGTATTACTGAGCACCTATAACAAGCCATCCTTGAAAGGGTTATGTTGAATAAAAATCATTCCACCTCTATTCTAAAGAATTCATAGATAATTAAGCAAGGATACCAGAATATTAAAATGACTGAATTTCATATTACTTCATCAGTCTCTTTTTAACATATGGAAAAATAATTCAAAACTTTAAATGAATTAATTTTTGCTTATTTTTCCACTGTTAAATTCACTTGAGGGGGAAAAAAAACCTCAGGCGTACAGATTTGAGAAATACACAAATGATAGCAAGAAATTCTGATGTTGAGTATAAAAATTGATAATACTCGGAGTCAGTAATATTATACGTAGAAATGACTTAGTGGGATTCAAGAGCTCTTTCTGATTACAGGTGAAATTTTTGATTCTCATACACTGTGAAAACACATATTTTTGACACGTAGAGTTCAGCAAAAGAATTCCTAAGCAATGTGGAAAATGGCAGGTCTATTTGTCGATATTACCTTACAATCATATTAAATATATCATCATGTTATAACCTCCAAGTGTTTTGCATCTAGTAATTAAAAATTAACTGCTACTGATAAAAATAACCTGACAAACAGTAGTCTTATAATTTAGAAAATGCATTGTCCATTAAATTCAATAGCATTTTGAAAAATAAAGTCAAGTGGACTGATGCTTCGGAAATTAGAAAATATTTCATTATAGGACTCTCACCAAAGCATTATCAAGCCATTCTATTGCTCCTTAAATTCTTTATCCATGTACTGATGAGAAATATCAGTTACCTGAAAGTTAAATAATGTCAAGATTACATAAACATAAACAATGAAAACAAATGCTAATAGAATTTTCCAGTTTTAAGTTTCCTTGCTCAAATATTTTTAGTCTTTGGCACATACTACTACATCTTAGCAGCAAACAAGCTAAATAACAAAAAACAAAAAACTAAATAATATTAATGGAAATGTCAGAAATGGGATTCCAAGGAAAAAAGTTATAGGTATTGCTTCTTAGTTGCGAGGGCTTGGTTACATGTATCATGAATTTTGTCAGAAAACTGGTGGAGACTTCACAGAAAGTATTAAATATATTAATTTTCAAGGAATTGCAAAAAATTCTCTCCCACAAGGAAGCCACCCCGAAGCACAAGCGGAAACTGAAGTGGAGAGTGAAGCAAAATCATCCGAGCAAGGGAAGGGGATATGAAGAGGGTGCGCCTTGCCTTGTACCTAGTGACTTTGTTCCAGTTTCTGTACCAGCTCTGATTTGTTTCCAATGCTTCCACTGTTATTTTCAATTTTCCTCTGAAATGGCATAAAAACTTTCAGTGGGAGCTTGAAGTCCAGGGAGTTCCTCTCACTTTCTTTAAGACTCACAGATAAGAGGCTGCTGAGATAATTCAGCAAATTTCAAGCCTCTGTTGCTTTCACAGCTATGCTATCTTGAAGACATAAAAAGAAGTGATTTCTAATCTCCACTTGAAACTATGTTAGATAGGTGGCAGAGGGTTTCGTACATTAGCAAATGGCCCTGCCGTTTTTTGTATCTGGGCCTGCACTACCATTCCCAACCCTTTTAAGTACAAAATTACTGGGTCAGATTTGTTTTTCACATTGTAAAAACAAAAGAAATTAACATCTTTTCAACTTGAAACAATATAAATTTTTATAAAATCCCACAGTATCACAGCAATCAGACAGAGTAAACCAAGTCCTGATGTGTTGGTGTCAATATGTTAGAATTAAGAAACGTTCCGTGATTGAGGACGGAGGTCACTGCGCAGCTGCTCCGCGGAGGTCTGCTGATACAGGAGACCAGTACAGGTACAACGCAGCTGCTGTTCTCTACAGCCAAGAATGTCCTGAGGGTCTAGGACATTTAAACATAGCAGCACTCCTCTAAAGTAAAGGCTGAGGCAGTCATTTCACAAAGCAAAAACGTTGACTATGTCCTTTAAACAAATAACAAGACATTCAGGAATCGCAAATTATTTCAGACATTTGCCTCACTGCCTATCATCTATTAGTCCACTTCTGATCACAACATGATGATAGGTCCACTGACTTCTTTTTTTTTTTTTTTTTTTTTTTTTTTTTTTTGGTGGGACTGAGGTTCAAACTCACGACCTTGCACTTGCCAGGCAGGCACTTGTGCCACGGAGCTATCTCCCCAGCCCCCTGACTTCTTTTTCTGTACTGAGGTTCTTATTTTAAACTCTGGTGGCAGTAGGTTTGGTTTCCTGCCCTGGGGCCCACCCAAGCGTATCCTCTTCAGGATGTCTAACCTAGCTCTACTTTTACTTCATGGACCTGGGGCAAGAATACAATGTAGCCAATCTGAGTTGTGATTTCTGTACTGTATAGAGTTTGTGATTGAAACATCTCACAATTTAACTTTCTCATATACAGTATGAAAATAGAAATAAACTATTTACATAAAGCCATTAGACAACTTTATGATTTAGTTTAAGGGAAGCAATGTTCATTGGACCTGAATTATATCTGGTGAATGCTTATAGCATTTGATCTAGCATACAGAACTCTCATAATAAGTATTCCACAACGGGGGCTTACTTGGAAAGTACCATGAATATTAGTCAAGATTTTTGGAACCAAGGAAAAGAAACAGTCTGTGATTCGTGAAATAGCAAGGGTATTTATTGAAAAAAAAATATAAAGAGAGTAGGAAATTAAAATTGTAAAATTAGAGAATAAGAAGGGCTACAAGGATAGTCAATACTTTGGACCTAGCCCTTCAAGGTCAGTGAGTACTTAGGACAGAACAGAACCTGTGCTGTAATATCCTATAACTCAGTGGTGTTCTAAATTGTCAGTTCAAGAAGATTAAGGGACCATAGAGGAAAGGGATTGAAAGTATATACTGTGCCTAAGGAGAGCCACCTAGAGAGAAACCATTCTCTTAGGCTTTCATGGACAGAAAACTGGTCAAGCAATGGCCGTGTTTTATCCATACAACTGACACCGACAACAGTTCTACAAAGCACTGTACATGGTTCCAAAGTAAATCCTGAGAGGATTTGACTGACTTTGGGAGATACAACAACTACGTGTTTTGTTATACAGGTTTTGCTATAACTTATCCTTAACCACTAAGCAGAGAATTTTAAACATGATGCATAAAATGTAAAGGTAGTTAAGCATGCTGAACTGTAAAAGGCTCTAATCAACAGCTTCCAATATGGACAGTTTCACAAGTAACCCACTGCAATTATGGAACATTTGACTATGTATACAACTATTTTCTCTTGTATCAAAGAGAAGAAATCTATTTTACTAATAACCATTAGAAAATTTATCATGTCTACACCCTGTGCTCTGTTATAACTACACTGAGGACAGCAATATGCATTGTATCAATTATTGAGAATGTATTACTATCATGTTTTGAAACTATCACATCGTCATTTCTTATTAAAAGAAATAAAAAATAAAAATTAAAAATAAATAAATAAAATTGTGGCAAGGGATGGAATAATGGATACTAGGTAAATTTAAGGACCACAAAATTGCACTTATTTTTTGTTTTTAAATTAATTTTATTGGCACACTTTGACATCACAGAGAAAACTTACATGTGTATGTCACATAGTCTGATATTTTCCCCATTCTCCTCCCCTTTCATCACTTCTTTCCCTCTTTACTCGGAGCAGCTTTCTGTCCGACAAAAGCAACTGATTTCTTTTTCTAGATTGTGGATCTTCAGATTGATAATTCTGCCATTTTTATTTCCTGAAAGTCAGGGTCGGCTTGTGAAAAGTTGTTAAACAACATGCTAAATGTGAAATGTCAGCCCTCACTCTAAACTTTCTCTACTTCAGGGCCTCAAATGAAGACATCGCTGGATTTTATAGTGGCTTTCTGATTTTTAGTAGTCCATCCAAGAAGGGAGTTTGTAAGTTGTTGTATTCTGTTAATAATTGTGTGCCCATGTCCTGCCCAACATACCATGATTCTTTATGAAAAATGTCTTTAATAAAGCTGGATACTGTTTGAATTTATTTTTCCTTAGGGCCAGTGGTGTAGCTCAGCAGATTAAGCATTTACTTAGGTAAGAGCAGAGGCGAAGGTTTGAGCTCTGGCACCACATGCTGTCCCAGCCCGCCTCTGGCTGCACTGTGCTGGAGATGGAGTCTGGGCTTGGTGGCTCATGACTGTAATCACAGAACCAGGAAAGCAGACATCAGGAGGATCACTATGTGTCTAAGCTCTGTAGTGAGACACTGCACACACACACATGCACACACACACACACACACACACACACACAATTTTTAAGGAATATTTTGAGTTTCTATTATCAAGTGCATTCAGTGATTACATTTCTACATTACATGGTACTACTGATTTCATTTTCAGGATGACAAACTAATGGTTCTGTTAATATAGCAGGGGTAAAAAAGAGCAAGAACTAAATTCAGGAATAATAAAAAATAACTAAAGATTGTCAACCTTGTGATGTTCTTATATTCATGCCTCTAATCTCTTGAGCATTTTATAAATTAATACATAACTTAATATGGAAGAAAGCTTAGAATGAAATATTATATATTCGTGAATGTAAGTGCTACTGTAATTTTTAGGCAACATATGCTGTAATGTCAGTTATTAGTACAACCAATCTAGGACACAAAACGATAAGCTTACTCTGAGACAGACAAGTACTAAGATATTACTCACCATAAGTAAATATTAAATGAGCAGATGGAAAAATGGTTCACATAATCACTAGATTTCTTCTCTTGGTAGAGCAGTGTTGGCCTCAAAGTTGCCTTGAATTGTCCCTCTGAAAAAAAGATGCATTTGGTTTTGAGAAGACAACTAATAATCTGACATGTTTATAGTCAGATTGTGTATTATTTAAGTAAACAAATGCTTTTGGAGGAAAAAGGGGTAAAGAAACAGTAAACGTTTAATTTTTTTATACTTAAAAATATTACTTACAAAATATTTAATATTAAAGTCAAATCAATGACAATATCTGAGGACACAATTTCTAATGGTTTAGGAACTAAGACATTTTAGCTGAAACCTTATAATGTTTAGAACTGCTGCACTGCACGTCATTTCCTTTTCATGAAGATTCTTTGTTATTATTTTTATTTCAATTACTCATTTATTAGTTACTAACCACATTTTTGGTTGGGTTTTAGAACTGACATCAACTCAAACTATACTTAGATTATTTGCTTTTCTTAAAACATACAGTAAATATGTGCATGAGTATCAGAAAATATTTAATTTCTATAATGCTTCAGTATGGAATAAAAAATGTTTACTAATTATATTCCATAAAGCACATTGAGTTATCTAATATTCTATTCTGTGAAAGTACAAAGCAGTAATGTATATCATAAGGAAAATAGAAGAACAGATTTAGAAAATATTTTCTATAAAGCATAGTGTTTTCAATAGTTAGTTACAAGTAACAGAAAAGAGTTAAATTGCTATTTCATGTCTCTGGATTTTCCTGAACTTGTATTCAGCTTATCAATGCAGTTAACATTTGTACTAAGCACAGGGATACTCCATATAGTTTTGCATGGCATAGACTGAATTGATTTACTATAAATGAAGTTTAAAATAACTTGCAACTATAATACAGTAGTAAAGGCAGTCTTCACAGATTCATTAATAAAAATTATTAAATTTTCAGGAAATATAAAAGAAAAACAGTTAAACTGCATGGATTTAAAGTTAAATAAACACTGTTAAAAAACAAAAGTAATAGAAATTTAGAATGTAATACATCCTAGTGTTTTTGCTACACAATAATATTTGTAGCAATGACATTGTTAATATCTATTTCTGCATGACTCAAACACTGTGTAGGTGGATATCACTGTACATGTTTCCACGTCTATATTCAGTGCTGTCACTTAATAGCATCAAGATGTCTTAGTGGCAGAATTTACCCAAAATTAATCGGCAAGTGTTACAAACACTAGGTCTACCTTTACTTTGAGAAACAAGTGTTAGACATTTACCAACATGCTGATTTTCATGTACAGGGCAAGCAACTTCACCTATTTATAAAATGATGATATAAATTAAGTGAAGATTAGAAATAGATAAATTTATTCAAATGATTACATAATGAAGACACATAACATGATCATACAGTTTCATTCACTGAAACAGATTGCCTAAGCTAGGTAAAAACATAGAAATATATACGTTACTTGAATGGAAAACCTACTTTTTCCATAGAGAGACCAGATCCTTTTAAGGCAAATAGATGAATATGTAGAGCAATGTCTATAAATCAGAAAAGTATAAAGAATTTTATCCTTATAAACCGGTGACTTATATCCATGGATATTTAAAGTTTTGTCATCTTTTAAAATGTCAACAAACAATTTTAATCAGGACCACTACCCCTCACATTTCTGTTAGTAGTTAAGCAACAAATTATCAGGGACACGCCTACACTTCAAGGATCTCAAGAAGGATCTGAGGGTGGCTACATAGTACAAAAGCTGCACTGCCTTCTTGGAGGGAAGTGGATAGGTTTAATAGTTGAATACGGCCGGGCGTGGTGGCGCACGCCTGTAATCCCAGCACTCAGGAGGCTGAGGCAGGAGGATCGCTGTGAGTTCGAGAACAGCCTGGGCTACAAAAGTGAGCTCAAGGCCAGCTTGAACTGCACAGTGAGACCCTGTCTCAAAAAGACAAAATGAAAAAAATAAAAAAAAATAGTTGAATACGTTAAGATTGTGTTTGAAAATGTGACTGCCATTTATCAAGGTAAATAAAACTTAGGAGAAATCATTTCAGGACTAGGTTTTCTAATTTTTTGCCTTTTATCCATCGAGTTCCTGTAAACAATTATTTATTTATTAATTGGGTAGAGGGTCTTGCTAGGCAGCTCAGAATCATAGTGAGCCTGTCTCAGTCTCTTCACTGCTGGGATTACAGGTGTGTGCCACCATGCCCAGTTTTGGTGGCAGGCTCTGTGTGGGGCCGACACATCATGTGATGTCAGGGAACCCTGGACCTTGAGCTTGCCAGGCAGGCACTTAGACCACCCTGCTAGCTCCTTGGCTCAAATATGATAATTTAAAACAAAACCAAACAGATACAACTTTCATTTGCATGGTGCAAATGTACAGGCATTTGGTGTAGACTCCAATCCCTGTCCTCTGGTTTACTAAGTGATTTGGGGCAGGTTATTTAAACTTTGTCCTCCTTGTTTCTCCACCCTAAAATAGACATAATAAGATCTACCTTTGGCAATTTCATGAAATTTGAACGTTAAAATATGTCTGGAATGCAATTAGTCATCAATAAATAATAGGTTGAAATATCACTAAAAGTAGGAATGACATTTCAGAAATATGCCTGAGCAAACTTACATGAGATTTTGATATTTGATAGCTTGTCTTTACATTATGTTCTAATGTCAGTGGAAATTACACTCATGTTAGAAAAGGAAATGTTCAGACTTCTTATATTTATAACATTAGCGATGATATGTGTGTTTACTATAAAGTAAATGATGCTGCTAGGATATTTGCATAATTCATGATGCTCTCAGCTCTCTCGCTGCATTGTTTCTATCCTTCAGAAGCAACAAGGATCAAAGTTGCATATGTTGTTCCAGCTGCTGTTGCTCCAGGCTTTCCATATTGGTGTTAACCTGTGAAACTCTGGTATATGGAGCCAAGAAAATGTTTGCATTTGAAGCAGCAGATTGAGTGGCAAGCTTTTATTTCACAATGTATAGAACCCAGATTTTTTTTAGCTTAAGGTTCTGTACAAGTATGGCTGAGGTTCCAGTTAATATAAAACACACAGCCATCAAATATTCATTCAGGGACTACTCTGTGATGGGAACTATTCCTGGAACATAGACTTGACATACAAGGCAGGTCTGAGTATTTAAAGACTTTTTATTTGGCTGTGGCAGAAATAATCACAATAAATAAATTATACATACTTATATATGTAAATTTGGTGAGGAATATTATGGTAGATATTGTGCGATAAGAGGAATTATGAGATTACAATTTACAGACCTGATGTTCTTGCACAACTAGTGCATCACACTAAAGACTTCATTTCACCACATTATATAAAATTGCAGTCTTTCCATAACCCAAATTCCGATTGCCCTAAACTTGTTTTATGCTCTGTGTGGCTCTAATGGCCATCGGTATTGCTTACTATTTTCTTCTCCCTCTACTAAAATGCAAGCTCTCTGTGTGCAGGGATTTTTGCCTCCTTTATTCTTGTGCCTATTTGATTCATACTTTTGTCCAGACCATTATTATTTGGTTCCATGATGTGGTAGAAAAACTTATAAAATGTTCATGGAACAGGTAAGTGAAGGATTATAGAAGAAACTATGAATTTATTATACTGGGTATTGTGAACTACTTGGCACATAGCACGAGTTGCTGTTTCTGTTTGCTTGTTTTGCTTTCTTGCTTTTTCGGCTGAATATAAGAAGAATAGAAGGAAGGAACGATGGGGGGGAGGCTCTGAGGATTTTTGAGTGCTTCCTCATCCTCTGGAAAGAAGGCTGCAGGAAGAATGATGGAAATAGGAGATGAATAAGACCTGTCAAACAGAATTTGGAAGAGAAAGTAGGAATATTACTGTGCTTCGATAAGAATGACTAATTAATAAGAATGGCTTTTCAGTGAACAATATAGGAAGAAAACTGTCAGTTGGTCATACCTGACAACATATTTTCAATTGAAAAATTCTGAGTTTGAGGAAGTCCCTGGAATACTTAGCTAGAATAATAACTACTGTCAACTTTGTTACTAGAGTCCCAGTGTCATTAGCAATAGAATAATACATTGGGGATCAAAAGTGTGTTGGTAATAGTTACATTTAAAGTGTACATTAACATGGAAAACTTTTATATATAGTGGTAACCAAACAGAAAAAAAAAGATTTATATTTCAGGATCAACCAAATTTCCTTGGCTCCATAGTGCAGATCATAGGTTAAGGGAACTCTCTATTCCTGTAACTGATACAAGGAATGATTACTTGTAATTTAACCATATGCCTACCTGTATAACTGTATTGTGGGTGCTCCAGCACAAAGAAGTGTAATTGATTTGGCAAAAGTAGAGAAAATGAAGTGGATGTCAATGAAGCTGAACCAAATAAAAAGTAATATCGGACTATAGCACAAAATAGAAAAATGAAAAGGGAGACAAACAGTAATAAAAACTGTGACATAATCTGCTGTCTGCATTATTGCTCATTTTTTTCTATTTCTTATTAACACAGAAGGATGATATAAAATAACTGTATCCATATGTCATGGGAAAATAATTTATAGAGGTAATATCAATAACAATAATAACACACAAAGGAGGAGAAATAATAGATTTTATAGGACTAGCATTTCTATATTTCACTAAAATTGAATTAGCACAAGTCTGTGGTAAACTCTGATGAGTAAAGTTATCTTTGTGAGCTCTCTTCTAACTTCTAGGAAAATCAATGCAATTTACATATTGTAGAAAAAACCATGAGAAAATTTAAAATATTACACAACAAGATATTGAATCCAGCATAAAAGCTTTAATGAAGAAGTAAAGGTTAAAAAACTATTATATGGAAGTTATAAATTAATCTGCATCAATAATACTAAGTTCTACTCAAACAATACAACTAAAGGGCAGAGTTTATCCTGTGAGTAAGAAAAGAGTGAGAGTAAGAAAAGAAGTCTAAGGAGGAGGAGGAGGAGAAGGGAAGGGGAGGAGGGGCATTATTCTTTTACAAACAGCAATATCTGAGATGATCGGTAAGCTAGCATCAATCTATCATTCCATGCCACTGTGTATATCATACCGGCATACTGATTTTAATCCTCTATTTAAAAAAAAAATGACATTGGACATCTCCCTTATGCTATAGACAAAAATAATTTAAAATAAAATCTTGCCAAAAACATTGTAACAAACACTATAAAATTTTTGGAAGAAAGTACACGAGTCCATCTTCATCTTTTCACACGTTACAAAACTTAAATAAATGAATACAACTTCATGAAAATTAAAGATTTTGTGTTTCAGATAACATCATCAACATAAAGAAAATCTAAAAAAAGAGAGAAAACATTTATAATTCATATATCTGATAAAGGTTTTGTAAAGAGACTTACAGAAATTATTTAATGCAGTAAGAGCACAAAACAAAGTATAAAGTGGGCAAAGAATCTGAAAAGGTGTTTCTGTATTGTAGATATATGAATGGCTAGGGAATAGATTATAATGTGTTTCCTTTAGTAGAGAAATAAATAACAAAATTGAAATGAAATACCACTGCCTATGTCTTTGAGAAGCTATAATAAAGATATCATAAGGATCAAATAATAACTGATGATCAGAAAACAGTAGTCCTATAATGCTTGTAAAAATACACCATTACCTAACACTCCTAGATAGAGGCTTAGAACAAAAGTCCATATATGAACTCACATGTAAATGTTCATGATGAGTTTATCAATAGCAACCAGAGTGGAAATATCCCAATTCCCATCCACTAATGGATACATAAAAGTGGAAAATCAATACTATACAACCTTATATAGCAATGAGTAACACAGAAGTATACATACATGCATTGTGAAACCTGGAAAGTGTCATGGGAAGGGAAAGAAGCTGGCTGTAAAATACAACGTATTGCAAGATTATATTTAAGTGAAATATTTAAAGTAGTCAAATATATGCAGGCAAAATGCTTATTTATGGTTTCGTATTGTGGATAACATTATAGCACATAAAAGGGGCCTTCCAATGGATGTGGGATTTCCTTATGACCATATAAATATTTTAAAATTGATTAGAAATCTGTGAATATTAAAACAATGAATTATGTACAAACTACACCTTCAGCAGCAAAATAAGAATAGGGTTCCTCAATTTCACCATAGTGATACATTGGTCAAAATATTTATGTATTTTAAGGGTTTACCCTACATATTGTTGAAATTCAGCAATACCGCTGACTAAACGTCAGTAGCAACTCTTACAACACTGTCAACCAGAAATACCTCTCTATTATGGGGTGTTGCCCTGGTGGGGATCATCTCTGATTAAGAACCACAGATACAGCTTTGTAGGCCTGACGGACACACACTGGACAGTGACTTTTCTACTGAGATGGAGTGCAGAGGTAGAGAGCAAAGCACTTCCATGTTTCTTTTCATGGACATAAAGCTATCACTGAGTCATAAATCTTGAAGATAGACAAATTGGCTTTTGTGAGTGAGCAGTTTTCTTTTGTGAAAAACTATAGGTCTGTGTTGACAATGTTAAGAGATTATTGTACATTTTGAAGTGTGATAGCTTGTATAGTATGTAGCTCACATTGGAACAGAATAACAAGTTTTAGAATGGTTACTGGATGCTAGTAAATTAATGTTTGCTCATTAAAAGTGGAGAATGAATTAATAACATTTAAAACACAACTTAATCATTTATAATAATACTTTATGGGAAAATTACTTCTAAATTTAGAAATAACTAAAAATAAAAACAATATACCTTTGTATGTTTGCTATGCAAAATGAAAAATATTCATATGAAAATAAGCAAAAACAGAAAATAACACTACCTAAAATTTAAAATTCATTGGGTCTGGGGAGATAGCTCAGTGGAATAAGCGCTTGCCTGGTGGGAACAAGGGCCTGAGTTCAGTCCCTGGTTCTGAAAAAAAAAAAAAATTAAAATTCACTAAGTCAAAAATCAAAGAGATTGTACATTAGGAAATATCAACATAAATGATTTTATACTCTGTTGAACAAAATTAACTTGGTTACAGTAATGAATTTAGGAGTGTGATGTTTACATCTTTTGCATTATGGATATGATTTTCTGTGTCATCTTTTTGAAGCAAAATAAAAATAAATTAATGTTTAAAAATGACGTTTTTCTTTCTAAAAATGTTGAAGAATCAGAGTAGGTGAAGGAAAAGAAAAATCTCATGATTTCTGTGAAACTTGAAGTAGCTTGCTTTTGATCCCTTGTAATGGGACAGGCCTGTTGAGGGCCTCAGCATGAGCCGCTCCCAAATGGCGCCGGCTTCCTGCTTTCGGGTCGTCCTGCGGTGAAAACAATTTAGCTGTAATCTGCTTTTGCCTGGCAACCGATGTAGTAACCAATCAGATTTGACTGTGCGAGCAATGGTGATTGGTGGGCGAAGTGCTATATATGAGGGAAGCGCGGGCTGGAGGGGGAGAAGAGGTAGAAATGTAAAGGGTGGAGGATCTTGTTAGATCCTGGCTGCTGTACTGAATAAAAGTCTACAAGCTTAAGTCCGGCATTCAAGCCTTTGTGTTGCGGCGCCGGACATCTGGTGGCCCGTACGGGGAAATCTCCAGTCCTTCTCTCCTTCTGGCCAAAGGAGTCGGCTGACAGACCTTCCCCGTGACCCAACAATAACGGAAGGTCCCGGTGCCAGCCTCTTCTCCTCACCCGGTCCAGAACCAACGGACGTACAGCAGGTAAGGTACCTTTATCCAGGCGGGAACTGTGTCGCCTGGAGGGGGGCTGGACGCACCCCGAGATTCGGCAACGTAACAGAACGTGCCGGTTGATCCCAGACTCCCCTAACTCCCCTCTCTGTCCCCGCTTTAGCACCCTAACATGGGCAATGCTGCCCGAAGGCCTCTTGCTGAATCCCTGCGTACACTGTTACAATCTCGCGGCATTAAAGTTAGCCGCGCTACACTCACCACCTTTTTAGACCATGTTAATGAGGTAGCGCCATGGTCCTGGCCTACAGGGGCTCCTTGGCTCTCCCTTCATGGGAAAAACTCGGGCGGGACCTATGAGCCGTCAAGGATAAAACGGCACTGGGGCTCTTAACAGCCCGCCAGGCGTTTTCTAAGGCCCGCTCGGAATGTTCCGAGGACCCAGTTTCTAAGCCCGAACAGGATCCAGAGCCTTTACATAGCTCAGAGGACTCGGAATTAGAGTCAGAAGAGGAAGATGCGGCCCAGGGCACGCAGCGGCGCTCTCGGTTCGGGGAGACAGAGACATGGCGGGCGCCAAGTGGTCCCGCTCCCCCCTACCCAGAATTCTCTCAATTGAAGCGGGAATCACGTCAAGTTCCCCAAGCGCCGCCTCCTTGCCCTCCCTTGGGGCCGCATTACCCTTCCGCGCCCCCGTGGCACGAAGAGGAATTGCTCCCTAGCCTGCCACC
>PVJA010046968.1:0-14862 GCA_004027025.1 Myocastor coypus
CCTGGCTGTGGTTTTAAAATAGAAATAGGTGATGAAAATTTTAACAGTTATATGCTGTGTAATTAAGACAAGCTTATGAATATTACTGAGAACTCTTTCAACTTCAAGGATAGATGACCAGCTAGTGGATAATCACATTGTGAAATTTTCAGACATTTGTTAAAATATCTCTGTTCTAAGTGCAATGTATGCCTTGATCTAAGAATTCAAGCAGCATGCTCATATTTTTGAAATGTTTTGTAAATGTTACCGTATGTCATTTAGGAAGTACACCTTAATGATGTTACTCTGTGCAGCACTGTTAAAAATAGAAAGGCACCAAAATGAACACAATGTCTGCCATTGTGTTTAAAAGTTTGATCAACAAAAATTTAAATATCAAAGGAAATGCAATTGTCCTTTCGAAGTAACTGCTGTTGATAGACTGCCATATCACCTTCCAGGCCACTTTTAAAATATGTAAATATGTTTTGCTTATAAAAATAGAATCCCAAGGAAAATCATTCATAAACATGTATCTCTTTGGAGTACCCCATCTTATTACCTTGACCTCTATGCTTTTTCATGACTACATAGTATTTGACTGTGTGAATGTAACATAATTTGTTTGCTAATTATTGATGAACATTTAACTGGATCCCACAACAAACATCTCTAAACATTTAGTGCCATTAGGGTTTTCTTAGATGCATAAAATAAGTTTTCTCTTTTACTTTGCAAAGAATTGCAAGAACTGAATTTGGGGTGGCTTTTTTTGTTATTGTTGTTATTTTGTTTTAATAAATAACAATGTGATATTTTCAAAAACATGTTAGTAGTACATTCCCAATAATTGATACAATGCATATTTTTATCCTTCTAGTAGTTACACAGAGCATGTAGTTATCTTGTAGGCATGATAATTTTTCTAATCATTATTGGTACAAAAATTTCTTCTCATTGAACTAAGAGAAAGTAGTCTTATACATAGTCCAGTATTCCAAAATCATAACCGATTGTTGGCAGAACTGGCAGTATTGGAAACTGTTGATTTAAGCCTTTTACAGCTCAGCATACTAATCTAGCATTATGTTTTATGTCTTGTGGTTAAACTTTTCTGCTGGGTGATTAAAGTTAAAGCAAGACCTGTATAACAGAACATGTAACTTTTGTATCTCCCAAGGTCAGACAAATCTCCTCAGGGTTTACTGTGAAACCATGTACAGTGCACTGTAGAAAGGTTGTCAGTGTCAGCCATCTGGATGAGTCACGGCCATTGCCTGACCAGTTAGCTCTCTGTGAAAGCCTGAGAGAATGTTTTCTCTGTAGGTGACTCTCTTTAGGCACACTATACATCATCAATCCCTTTCCTCTGTGGTCCCATAATCTCCTTGAGAAGAAAATTTGGGAAACCACTGAATTATAGGATGTTACAGCATAGGTCCTCTTACATCCTGAGTCCTCACTGACCTTGAAAGGCAATCCTTCTAGCCCTTTTTTTTTTTTTTACTAATTTTTAGTCTGTAACCTTACATTCTTAACCCTCCAGAAGAGAAACTTCGTAATACTTGAGCTTAGCATCACTGTCTTTCTGAATATCAAACATCTTACACTTAGCTTGATATCAGTATTTTCCATCAATCATTGATATTCTACTAAATTCCTTAAATTTTATGCCTTTTTTTCTTTAATTATGGCTCCGCCTGCCCTGGGGATGGGGCTGGTGCAGCATGTGGTGCCGGGGATAAAACCTCAGTCCCTGCGGTTGCCTAAGCTTTCCTAAGCAGGCACTTTAGATCACCGAATCATCTTGCTGGTCCCAAAATCTGAATTTTGGGCACTGATTACAAAAGTAATTCTCCTATACACAGAGGACAAGGCCATATAAAGAAAAGTCATTACCTGACCTTTGCTGGTTGCACCCTGAGAGAAATCCCATGTGGATACTAAACATGTTGGCCATGAGTTCCTTTCCCCTTGCAGCAACTACCTCAGCCATACTACCCTACCCTGGACTCATGAGGCCACCAAGTAAATTCATTGTTGTAGATGATCATATTTTCATTTAGTAAATGGCAAGATATAAAACACAAGAAAACAAACTAAATTTGCCAATTTTTCTTTTCACTGACTTTGTTGGTGGAATAACCTATGGTCATGTGTATTTCAGTTTTTGTTTTATAAGGTAATAAGTTTACTCCTCTACCTAAATTAGTCAAATTATAATGTATAATTTTTTAAAAAGTATTTTATGTTACCTTTAATATTTCAAAGTACACATATTTGCAATGCACTGTCCACATGATTTTTCTTAACATACCATCAAAGTATAAAATCTTGTGCTGTTCAGAAAACTATTGTTTTTATTCACTAATTGTGTGCAAACAGAAGACTTTGCTGTTAAACTGAGCTTATTTATTCAGTGAAATAGCAAATGCACCTTTTCATTCCACAATTGTTTTTTGGCATAATAGTCATAAATTGGACTTTTTTCCCTTTCGTATGAAAGCATTCATAAAAGCCATTAATTATTGTCACTGTCTTTAATAAAAAGGGATTTCTCAGAGAAGTTCAAATATATATAGGTATTCATAAAAATGGTAAAAATCATTGTGTTACGAAATTCACTTAAACTTTTTACATTTTCCAAAGTAATTCTGGAGAGCCAGAATTAATCTAGCTAAAAATGCTCTTTAACAGCTTGTCCTGCAGTCTGTTTGTGTTCTTGTCCTTTATGTTGATTGAGTAATTTTATAAAGACAAAGATGTGTTAATGGATTATTTAACTTGTCTGTTGTGGAAATAACAACTCTCTGATTTTTCATTTCATGGTAGGGTAAACATTAACCCGCAATTATTTGTAATTTATTGAATGAGAAATACTAAATATTAGCATTTACAATGAAGCAGAAGTTAACATGTGATAATTGTGGAAAAGTAGGCCGCTGTCCCCAGTTGAAATTGATGGATACAAAGTGTGTTTGTTCCGTTTAGGTTACTGTTCCATCAAATACAATATCTGTGAATGGAAGGTCAAGACTCAGCCCTTCCCTGTCCTCTGATGCCCAGGAGGGCTGTTAAGCGTGGCCCCGCATATGGCTCCTCCTGATTCCACCTCCCGGACCTGCTTCACACCAATGGAGAATGTGGGCGAATGTATATTCAGATGTACACTAATATATTACCTGTTAAAGTTTGAGATTATGATGCTATTGCTATTATGTGAAAGAAGAATTATTAGAATTTATAATTTATAATTTGGGGGGGTTCATCATAAAGATTATGCTGCTTAGTATTTTAACACAAGCTATCAGTGACTTTCATTTTTTTCAACTGACAAATAATTACCCTTTATTGAAGACACTCTCTCCAGTGGTGAGTTAAAGTATAAATGAAGATTTATAGACTTTACTTTGTGAGACGCACCAGCAAACAGACCTGACACTCACTGCCTCAGTGTTAGTTTAATTGGGAATGTTTATGTTACATTTCAGGCTGTTTTGTGCTGAAAGAAAATCAGCGATATTGATTAAGTACATAAATTTCAATTATTCTCATTGATGAATCATTTAATATGCAAGACTATTTCATTCTCTTTATGATTACAAGTCAGTGTCAAATTTAGAGAAGGCATATTTTAATACTGAATTAACGTGCATACTTTGTGTTTCAATCTTTAGAGTATAAGTTACACAGGAAAATTTTAAATATTTTCTGTATATAATTATGACACTGACAAATATTACTTACTTTATATGCCAGAAGCCTTAAGAATCTTCCTGTGAGAATATTGATAATATTGTACAATTATTTCACATTTGGTATGTAGAAAGGAATAGTAGTTGGTGTATATTCATTTTGGAAAACTTTATTATTTGGAAGTTGCAGAAATTCTGGTTTAATTCAAGTGAAATGAGAAAATAGTCATGGTGTTGTTCAGCTGCTATCATTCTAATTTACTATACATTTACATGAAAACTCAAATGGTGAAGCTACATAGCACCTAATTTGGCAAGACCTAGAGCTTTTTGGTATCCTCTCTCTGCTTCAAGAACTTAATTCCTCATTTATTTTAAGAGAGATTTTCAAACAAGCTGACATTAAGTTGGTTTTCCCTAAAGCTATTGGAATATCTGCTGCTTTAACAATGTGATTTCCCCCCTCCTGTTTAATAAAAGCAAGTTTTATATTTGGAGTGCTTTTTCGTTTTTCTTCAAAAAGGCATAGTTTATGGCAACCAGCATTTTTTTTTTTTTTTTTTCCTTTTTGTCTTTTTGAGACAGGGTCTCTCTATGCAGTTGAGGCTGGTCCTGCGCTCACTTTTGTAGCCCAGGGTGGTCTCGAACTCGCACCAATCCTCCTGCCTCAGCCTCCCAAGTGCTGGGATTACAGGCGTGAGCCACCACGCCCGGCTATAACCAGCATATTTATATACTTTGCCTGATGGCTGTGTTTCTGTCAGCTGGTAAAAAAGCTAGTAGTAGCAATGCCTTCCGTGTGTAAGGGCTTCCTAATTGGCCTTTAGGCCCTTACTGTCTGACTTCAAAATTGATGGGTCAATGGCAAAACTCTTCACATAGTTCCTGGTATAGGACCGTGGGTATTTTTAATAAAAAATGTTGCTATCTTCCTTGAGTCAAACATGGAATTAGACCCTAATTTGTACATGGATATTTAAGCCATTTATAAACCAATGGAGAAAGAGAATTTTTGAAAATGTGCTTATATAATTATCCCTTAAATAAATGTGGATTCTCACTTCAAACCATAATCAAATACATTTTTATTGAATCAAATACTTATTTTTTTATTTTTATTATTTTTATTTTAGGGAAGGGTGTTCAGGATCTCACTATTAGACTGGACTTGTAGCCTGATTACAGCCTCCCAAGAGCTGGGATTACAGGCTTGTGCTACCACGCCCAGTCTCAATTGCCCTCTCAGCATGCCCTGGAGGCCAGGCTGGCACAGCAGGCCTGGGGATGGAACCCCTGGGCCCTGCGCCTGCTTGCAGGTACTTTAATCCACTGAGCTATTTGGCTTGGCCCTAAAGACTTCATTTTTAAAAGTGATATTTTGAAGTTTAGAATACATTCAATATTTCCAAACCTCAGCATGTGAAAAATTATTTAAATAAAACGTGACATAATTATTATAGATACAATGAATTTAAATGCATTGAAAATAGCTTATACCCATAAAAGCAAAAAGATAAGCCACAAATAACAAAATATTTTCTATATTTAAAAGGATTAATTTATAAAACAGGAAATGCAGAAGGCCAACAAATACAGAAAACATATTCTCCACTGAAAATCAGAAATACTACTTTAAAATACATGACAGAGCTGGGGAGATAGCTCAGTGGTCTAAGCACCTGCCTGGCAAGCACAAGGCCCCAAGTTCGATCACAGGTACTGTATGCCATGCTGGCCACCGAAACCAGGTGTAGTGGTACCTCAGGCCTGTAATCCCAGAGTGGGAGGCTGCGACAAGAGGACCACTACGAATCTGAGCTGCCTAGTGAGACCTGTACCAAATAACAGCTTTACAAAATTAAGTGATGATATAATTTCTTCAAGTTAGCAAAAATGTAACTTTCAAAATAGCATGTGTTACCAAGAATGTAAAGCAGTGAGAGCACTTCCTGTTGGTATGGGATAGCAGGGGAATGTTATCTTTACAGTGCCTGGCACATTAAATGACCTTGTTAGCTCAAAAGGTGCTTATGCATAGATGACATCTATAAAACTGTATTTTCAGACTTGTGTAGAAGGACAGAAAAGGGTGCTACCCAGTACTCTACACTGGTAACACATGCAGAGAGACTTCTGTCCACCGGTCAGTATAGACAGGCTAGAGTCAGCAGCCAGCAGAGAGACACACCTCAAACTGGCAAGTGAGAGCTGGGTGGGGGTGCTGCAGAGGAAGGAAAGGAGAAAGAGGCAGAGTTAGAAATTCGTAATATTCTTGGTGATAAAACAGGGCAAAAGCAAGATCAAGCTATAGGGGCAAGAGTTAATGATCCAGGACAGATTTCCAATGTCAGAAACCTTGACTGTGTTGTAAATACAGGCTTTTAAAAAAGATAGGACACATTTTAAACCACAGAATACAGTCTATATTTTATATTAATATGGAAAAATTCCATTTCTTAAGCTCTTACTAGTTCTTACTTTTATTAATTGAATACAAAACCAAAACTATGGCATTCTAAATAATTTATTGACACTAAATAAGGTATTTTAGCTATGTCTGTGAAGTCATTTGTATATATTGGAGCTGGCAGATACTGTCCAGAGAGGGGGAAAGGAAGAGGGGAAGGAAGGAGAGAGGGAAGATGGAGAAATATAAAAGTGTATCTCAGCCAAAAAGATGAAAAACCTTTGTTCTAAATTATATATAAGTTATCAGTTTATTCTTCAAAATGCTTCAGTAGCCAACATTTCTCTTAGCTAAGTAGTATATTACCTGTCTTTAATAAAAATAAGCAGTCTTACTAGTGAATCCAGCTCTGTGGGTTTACTTGTTAATCCTGGTACTCTATTTAAACAATTATTTTTCAAGTTTCTCTCCTATTTTTATCTTGTCCTTCAACTGCGGTATAGTTCAGGGTTGCCTATTTTTAGTGTACTCAAGTACTACACCATGAAAATACTTTAACACTTTACTATACAACCACAGCAGTCCTGCGCTGCCTCTTGCCAGGCTATAGGCAGACACTACCTAGGTGTTTTCCAATTTAAAGTGTAAGTCCCAGATTTCCTAATCATACATACATGTTAGTGCAAGAAGTAAAGGAGCCATAAAGTATTTGGTTCCCTGTAATTTAGAGGAGACCACCAAAACCATATTTAAAAGTAAGCATATAATGCAAGTGCCCAAGAAAAGGAAATAACTTCATTTTATCCTGGAACCCATGACTCAATCTCTCCAGTTTGGATTTTAAGGATCCTAAAAAAAATTTTTTTTTTAAAGAATCAGAGCAATTTGTTTGACTTGATTTTTTTTCAACAGCTTTCTCTCAAATCCTCAGCTACGTGTGCTGTCTGAAGAACAAGCCTACATTCGTTTAGACATTTAAAATCTATATGTATATCTTTAATCCTTGCGTTTGGGGCCTGTTTTACCACTAGGAAAAAATACTGACACCCTTAAGTTACCGAGGGAAAGATTTACTTTAGCTCATAGTTTGTCGCAGTTTTAGTCCATAGTCAGCTGCCTCCATGGCAAGGTGGCACACAGGAAACACAGTCAGTGGCATGGCAGGTAGCATGTGGGACTCATATGGAGGCAGGGTGGGGAGTACCTACCCTCCTGGTTGTGCCCACAGTGATTGCCTGCTACCAGGCTTCGACTCCCAGCATGACAGCCAGCTTTCAACCCTTGGGTGAACCAATCCCATTCATCCATAGCCCTGATCCAGTCACCTGCCAAAAGCCCCACTGATGAGATTATAAGCATGTGCCACCATGCCCAGTTCTCTGAGCCTATTTTCAGCAAACACTGACAATTGGTCTTTCCATTTTTTCTCAGAAGTACTTGCTATTCAAAGGTCCCTGGAGCATGCTAGATTATTTGTGTTTTAAAGAATGTAGCAAAATGAAATTATGAATGTTATCTTCAAAAGTTTAACTGGTCATAAAAAATAAATGAGAAGAATTTCAGTGCCTGCTCCAGATAATGTTCCTGTAGGAAGTTCCACTTTCTGTCATGCAAGGTTTTGAAAGTAGCACTGTGCAATGTCTTTCCTTAGTTATCCCAGAGAAGAAGGAAACTAGACCCATTCAGAGAGGTGTTAGATCTGCAGTATATTATCATACAGTATTTTCCTTAGCATTTAACATAATTGTACTTTAAAGGCTTTAATAGTTAAGGCTTATTTCCCCAGTAATTTATTCTTTATGTGGGTAGAGACCGTATCCCACCATCCTTCATGTGTAGTATGCCGCGGTAACCACTTTCCTTCTTTCGATGTCCCTTTTTTAAAAAGAGAATACAAAATAGTAATAAAAATTTGAAATGATACAGAATTTGATTTTCCAGGCCAAATACGTGTTAAAAAAAGAAATTAAGAAAATTTTTAAAAAAGCATTAACTGCTCCTTTTCACAGGCCAGCAAAAATCCACAGTACACTTACCCAAGCTGTCCTGCTTACATACATACATTCATACATCTCTTTCCCCCACTCCCTGTCCAGTCCTTCTCCTCATCTCAGTAATTCCTTCCTTATGAGCCAGTTCATACCGCTTTCACAGTATCCGTTGTACCCTTCATATTTTATTTACCCTTTCAGGTTCTTATACTAGGGAGACAATTCTAAGGGCTATATCCTTTTCTAAATGTTCTGTTGTTGTCTTTTACTATAAACAAAAAAGAAACTGAGTAACCATCAGGATCACATATCCAGTGAACAGAATTCCACAGCATCCACCAGGTACCTCACCTCTAGACCTCTCATTCTACTTTATTGTCTGTCACATTTAGCATTCAGTAAAAAATTTTTAAATGAATGATACCCTGTTACATTTTTAACTTGAGTAAATGAAATACAGATCATTCAAATTTTCTTATATTATCTCATTAGAAACACGAATCCCACTACCTAAAATTCTGTAAGAAAGCAAAGCAAAAGCCCAGCAGTAGCCAATACTTAGTGCATAATAATATAACAATGCAAAACTTCAATCTTATTTATTGTAGAATTCTTTCAGGTTAAAAATAGACATCAAAGAAATTTTGGGTTAAATTTCATTTGCTTACAGTTGTTATACTTCCCACTTAAACATTTTATAAATACAACTATGTTATCATAGAACTCTTAGTAGTTTGGGTGTATTTTTTTGTTGTTGTTGCTTTTATAGTACTTGGGATCAGACTCAGGACCTTTCGCTTGCCAGATAGGCGCTTACACCACAGAGCTATCTCTCCAGCCTGCTCATAGTACTTTTGACAATGGCTTCCAAACTGAGAAATTTGAAGAGTCCGTGACTCAATTTTAAATACATTTACTATTCATTCTTGTAAAGTATTAAGTTTGTGACCAACCCCCACCTCTCCATTAGGCCTTTATTATTTTTAAAGAGGGGAGTACTTATGCCTATATTTACTGATTCATGTTCATTTTATGTTTAAGCTTGAGTTAATTATTTCTACTTAATAGGTTTTCACAATAAAACAGGTAAATTGAACAATTCCATTATGAGCAAAGAATTATAAGAATCATAAGGGACAATAGGGGACAATAGATACTAGTTATGAGTACTTATATGTTGACCACAATTTTATTTTTGTGGCAAAAATTGAGTAGTGACAGATTTTGCTGCTTTTGCTAGAATCGGTTGTTCATCTCATCAATACTAGAAAAGTAAGCGACTTTTTAAAAATGACCATTTTCAAGATGGAGAAGCTCTTCTTTCTCACAATCCAGAGTCCATTTAAGTGATCCTGCTTCTCTCTGAAGAAACAGTGAGCTGTGGTGAAGTGATTTGCGCAGCTGATCCCATTAAGCAGGTGCTGAGGGGACAGGGACTCATTACTGCCAAGTAAGTCACTCCTAAATTCCCTCAAGCCTTGAGAAATAATGTGAGGAAAAGTGCAAAAATAGCAGTCATTCCTTTAGAGTAAGTCAAGTCCAGGCCTCCTGAGAGCACCACAGCCATGAGTTCATCTATCCATACACAGAGAAAAGTAAGAACCTTCTCTGTTTGGCACAAGGCACTCTTCAATGTACCAGGGCACTCATCTGTGAATGCATTTCTTGCTGAGACTTCTGGTAAGGGAAGATCATGCATGCTGCTTCCTGCACAGTAATGGACACACGAGGAAGATGCTTTCACCCTCTGCAATACAGAAGACTGCAAGAGCACAGAGTTGCAGGAAGCCACCCAGAATGCAGCTCACAGCAGCTGTACCTGATTGAAACCATGGTGAGAATTGAGATTGACAAGAGTTACAGGGCTCAGAGGTTAATGAGTCCACAGTCCTGCCTCCAGGCAGAACTGTCCTGAACCATGACAGCTCAGCCTCTTGGAAAAAAGAAATCTTTCTAGTGTAATTCAGTAACATATTCCATTGTCTAAATGTCCTTAACCTCATGAAGTTCTGATGCAGTCCAAGTCCACACTGTCCTTTTAATTTCCATATTGACAGAGACATAAAATAATAAATTGACAGAAACGTCAGAGACATCATGAGCCTTAGAGATGGGCCATAGAACTGGTTATCCTCATCATTCCTGAGGCCTCAGAAGAGAGTAATTAGCAAGTCTCTTGATGCTGTGATTCTACTTACGGTAGTATTTTGAATGTAATGATTTATTTTTATGTGCAAGATTTATCATGAATCATTAAATGAAGCTTTTGCCTCACTTCATTGCAAGGATGATTGGTTTAGCAAAAGCTATTTTAAGCTCAAGTATGCATTCACTTCAGTGTGCTAAGCTCTCACAGAAAAAGCAAAGTGTAGCACTGGTATGTAGACAGACCCATGGGTCTTTATTGACTGTCTTGTTAAATTATGTATTTCAGTTTATACTTTCTTACACACAGTGCTTATAATAATAGGTTACTGCCTGATCCTCTCTTCTGGGAACCAGTAATAATGAGTGTGTTGGCAACGTCATACAGAGAAAGGAGTGAGAGTTGTGGAGATCAGAGTTCTGGTTCCTTGTCCACGGCTCACCACTGAGACATTGTCCAGACACTGCCTGAACTCTGAGCTTTATTGCTGTCACTTGTAAGTTGAAGCTAATAATACCTTTGTCTTGATAAGGAGCAGTGCTGGTGAAGTCATCTAGCTGGCTCCAGTGTGCGTGTCAGCTGACCTCCACACTGCTTGTGAATTCTGATGGCTGTTCACTCTTGTTGTCTACATGTGGCCTGTTCTCCCTGAGCCATGGTGAAATCTCCCTTTGGGAGCCAAAGGGTCAGAGCAAAGAGCTTGGCCAATGCCAACTGAAAACTGATGTCAAAATAAATAAACAGACAAACTAACTGGTGTCAGTTTAGCTTCAGTTTTTAAAAATCTGTGTATGAGACATGTTTGCTAAGTGGAATTCAGTTTCTAAAACACTATAGTCGTTTTTAGACGGCTATGATAGAAGTGCTTTATACAAAGGATAAAGAAACTTGACTTGGGCTGGGGAGATAACTGAGTGGCATAAGCCTGGAAAGCACAAGGTCCTGAGTGTGATCCCAAGTACAAAAGATACACTGCTTTTATTTCACAGAATTAAGCAGTGACTAACACTGTGAAATAGCAGTGCTATTGTCTTCACTATTTGGAATACATTAAAATTATTTCTTATATCAAAGAAATATGTTCCTGTACATAGCACAGAGATAACTTTAAAGACACTCCTGACTATCATCCTGAGAGCCACTAATAATATTTAGGAATATCTTCTCTCTGTATTTATAAAAGTAGGACGACTTTCAAATTTAACTTCTGCCATATACGGTACTAACCAGATTTGGGCAAGTTAGCCTTTCTAAGCATCTGCCACTGCATCCGAAAACACATACTAATGTCACAGAATTATGAACATCAGTGAAGTAATGCACTATTTTAATAATAATGATGACATTTTCTATTTTAAATGATAAATGATAATTGAAAGGAAAGAGATGGAGGTGATTGCTAAATATTGTGACCCAGGCTTTTGGAGTCTGCAGTTTAGGAAATCAAATATGGTTTTCACAAACCACAAAATAGGGATAAATAGCTAAAGGCTGATTATGTAGCCCTGGATGCTATGATGTCATAATTTACCACAACAGACCTGTGAGACATATGGCTATTACTATTATTATTCCTATTTTACAGATGAATATAATGAGTGAAAGGCAGCTTGACTAGTATGCACAATGTCTGAGCTCAGTGATAAAACTAAAGTTTGAGTGCAATCTTCCCTAGATCTGAGGTCCAATTTGTGGAAATAGATACAGAAGAATTTACTGTTTATCAGGAATATTAGTAAATATTGCAGTTAAAAATAAAACATGCTAAAAAGCACAATATACAATTAATAAGAGAAGAGAAAAAGGCAATAGCAGTGGCCTACATGCCTAGCTAGGATGCTAGTGGCCTTTGAGCCCCTGCAATAAGGTTACAGTGCCTTTCACTGGGTCCATTTTTTCTGAACTTTGCAAGTAGTAGATGTGTTGGACAACAAGTTGTGTTCTTAGAAAAGTAGATTTATAATACTCTTGGAAACTCTGATGTAAGAAAGACTTTGGCATAAAACAAGGCTGAGAGTAGATAGTTGTCCCCACTGGCATTCATTTGGAAACCTAAGTGGACAGCCGGGTGTGGTGGCTCACGCCTGTAATCCTAGTACTCGGGAGGCTGAGGCAGGAGGATTGGTGTGAATTCGAGACCAGCCTGGGCTACAAAAGTGAGCTCAAGGCCAGCCTCAACTGCATAGCAAGACCCTGTCTCAAAAAGACAAAAAAAAAAAAAAAAAGAAGGAAACCTAAGTGGACAATCCAAACCCTAAATTTCCTCTTTCAAATCCATAAGGGTGGACAAACAATAAAGAAGACTTCTGTCTACATTTTGGGAAAACTGCTATGTGCAGATACTGCTGAGGAAAGTACAAATTGGTATGTTCCTTTTAGAAAACAGTTTGGCAACATTTACAAAGTACTATAAATGTTCGTGCTGCTTGGCACGGCTTTCCCATTCCTGGGAATTTATACTAAGGCAATACTTAAAAAGATATAAATGTATAAAGAATTCAAATGCTGTGTTAACCATAAATGAAACCTAAGGAACAAACTTTGTTGAATAAAAGAGATAAATAAATTTCCTTGGAATATTTTGCTCCCTGAAAGAATTATAAACATGAACTGTCTAAAAACAGAAAGAAAAGGTTAAAAATCAGAGCACCAAATGATTTGTATTCTTTGGTTATACCATCTCACATGAATAAGCTCACAGGCAGTACCGATGAGTAGAGGCAATGGTGTTAAGATGCATACTATATGGTTTTTTTCTTAAATTTCTGTGTATGTTGCTTAAGGAATTCAAGTTAGTAAGACTGACAAATGGGTGAAGAGGTCTCTTTGTCATTGTAAGATCAGGTAAATGTTCCTTTCCCACCCTTGGTGACCAAGCCCAAGTAACCAAACATGACAAAGTAAAGAGCTGGTATATGTAGGTCTTGTGTCTAAACTGGCCACCACAGTGAGAACAGAGATGACAACAAATTTCTGAATAGGATCCTCAAATTACAGTAAGATCTTGCTGCAAAATTCAGTTTTTGTCTCTCTCTCTCTGTCTCTCAGTCTCTGTCTCTGTCTGTGTGTGTGTCTCTCTGTCTGTGTGTCTGTCTGTCTCTGTCTAGTCTTCCTGCCTGCCCCTCTCTGTCTCTGACTCAGTCTCTCTCTCTTGCCCTCATTCTCCCTTTCCCTCTGTCCCCTTTCCCTAAGATAGACAGTGCTCCTGTTGCTTTCTTTACCGCTAGCAAAATGCTTTCTCTGCTTCTCAGCATGGCTTTTAGGCCCCATTCCTTTAATTGTTGTCTTGATTTGATAATTTTACCTTTTGTTTCTATTTGTTATTCACCGGTAGTTCTCTACTAGAGTTTTTACTCTCACTTTGTTTTGTGTTTCTTTTAAAGATATCCTGGCTAACCAGAAGTATTTTCATTTTCAGTGCTAAAAATAATTAAAATTTAATGCAATTTTAGTTCATAAACAGAACCTTATTTCTTTAATTTCTGAGAGATAAATGATCACGGCTTTGTGTTGCAAAGAACATATAATTATTCCTGTCTTCTGCTCAGATTCTCAGAGAACAGGCTTAAACTTCTCTACATTTATTCAGTACAAACATACACTTAATTGAACAGTACTTAAATATTTTTGTCCCATTGGGCATCCACCAGTTTTACAGTGATCATCTTGTATTGCTAGTGGTTTATTTTCTAAGATGTTTGTGTGGGAACATTTTCTTTTCGCAAGTAAATCAGTTCCCTAAAGCACTTTCAGCTTAAGTATAGGGATTAATTGGACCTTGCATTTTTGTCACCAAGTCTTGACTGTAGAGAAGAACTAATTTGACTCTATTCTTTGGCTCTGACCTTTTGATATTTGAGAATCTTGGGCTTTGCTGTAGAAGCTTAGGCTTTTCCAATTGGGAATGTAACGTCATGTGATGACTCTGGGCTTGCAGAGCTGATCTCTAAGAACATTTCTAAGAGCTATTTTGCCATTGTACCTGATAATTTCCGCAGTGTCATCGTAGAATTACATGCAGATATTTATGTCTTTGTTTCACAGTACTCACCGGAATATATATATATATATAAAAAAAAAAAAAAAGCAGAACATGTTCTGGGTTCTTCACCTCCAAAATGGGAAATTGTTGCTTTGTCTCTAAGGCCTCTTCCAGGTATATCTTCTCTTACTGGTTTTTTTATTTTAGAATCCTAGATAACACATTTTGGCAGTGTCTTAGGTACTTTTTAATCGTTGCTGAGACAAACACCCGACACTCAAGATGAAGGAAGGAAAGGTTTATTTAGCTCACAGTTTGTGGAAGTTTCAGTCCATATTCGGCTGGCCCAAGGCTGAGTGGAGCAGGGCGGAGAGCATCCAGTTCATGGCGGCGGAACAGCAACAAAATGGTGGCAGAGGCAGCCAACCAAACAGGGCAGCAGAGCAGCAGCACCAGCTCAAGCTCCAGTCTATCTCTCTGTCTCTCTTTTTATTACATTCAGGTTCTCCGCCTTAGCTCCCACCCTAGGCTACACCCATAATCCCAGAAGTACTTCCACCCATAATCCCATCAGTACTAAAACCTATAATCCCAGGGATCATGGATCAAGTCTCAAACTCTAGAAGTCCCCGCCCAGTGACTCCATGAGGCTTTGGGGG
>PVJA010046969.1:0-14877 GCA_004027025.1 Myocastor coypus
GATGGATGGTGGATGGATGGATGGGTGGATGGATGGTGGTGGATGGTGGTGGATGGTGGATGGTGGTGGGTGGATAGATGGATGGATGGATGGGTGGATGGGTGGGTAGGTGGATGGATGGGTGGGTAGATGGTTGGTTCCTTCAAAAACAGAATCACATCAGACCAAGGCGGGAGATGAGGACTTCTGCAAGACCATCTGGGTTTAAAGTAGTGCCCCGGCCCCTAATGCAGCAGTAGGGATGAAGGAGTTAAACCTCACTTCTGAAGACTTTGCTTCCGGAGCACTGCTATTCCGACTGCCATTCAGTGCTAGCCTAGTTCCTGTGATCTCCCCTCCTGCTGATTTATCAAATTCACATGTTTGGGCAATTCATTCATGCCACTCCTCCTTGCTACCAGGACAGGAAGGTTTTCAGATGCAGTCACCCTGAGAACTGGGGACTTCTGTTTCTGGATGTCCCATGGGTCTCAGCATTCTGTGTCCTGGTTTCCTCTGGCCACTGCCTACAGTGACTGCTCACTTAGCACAGAACAGCACATCAGACTCCCATGAGAATGCACAAAGGAAACAGCTCGTGGCCGGAGCACAGTGGCTTTGTTCTGTCTCATCTTCATTATGTGGGGAAGAGGAGGAGGATTTTTCAGTCTTTTTTCTCCTTCTTATGACATGTTCTGTCAAGTGTGTTTCTTGGGGTAAGCTTTGCTCATTGACATGTGTCAGACACTCCTTCAAGATCAGTGTAAAGCAATCAGGGGCTTCAGAGGCCACACAGGGCTGAGGACCTGGACTGGTGGCCCTCATGTGCGGGAGCAATGTCCACCAGCCCCGCTGCCACCTCCCATGAGGACTGCCCACCACCGTGTCACCAGAGCACAGACACCTGGACTCAAGCTGCTGATGGCGACATCGGGCCTGGAGCCACTGTGCCCCTGCTGTCTGCACCGGAGTGGGTGCCTTGGTGGGTCCCGTCGTCCAATCACCTCCCTTCCAAACCCAGCAATGTGTCTGATCTGTGAGTCTGAGTACCTGTGTATCCGAGGTAATCAGGGCAGTGGGAAAACAGTCCCTGAGGCCACCTATGGTCGCTATCTCCTGGGACTGCTGTCTCTAAGTGCTGTGGACAGTTCTAGAGGTCAGGGGCTGAGGTGGTGAGCCTACACGGTTACCACTGGCATCTTTCCTGCTATGTCCCCATGAGACCTTCCTGTGACCAGTCACAGCACTCCTCCCTGGTGACTTTATCTACACCATCTCTGACCCTTGTGTGACCCTGGACCAGCCCCATTGGCTGTGTGCTCCCCAGCCTATGGCGCTCTCAGGTGGCACCTTTAAGAGACCCCTAAGAGACGGGGCCTACAAGAAGGAAGGCAGGTCGCTGCGATGTGTCCTGCAGGGGGATACAGAGACGTGCACAGCCTGCTCCTTCCAGTTTGGCTCCCCGGCTGCTGTGAGGTGTGTGTGCACCCTCCCCACCCCCCACCACCATGATGTGTGCTCAGGGCCAAACACAAAGGAGTTAATGAACCATGCATGGACTGATGCCGGAAGGCCTGTGGGCTTAAATAAACCTTTTCTCTTTTTATACTGATTATCTCAGGTACTTTGTTACAGTAACAGACAACTGTCTAACAACAACCCTCCTAAAGACTACACCTCTTAGCACCATGACGGGGGAAGCAGGGCTAGAGATCTAGCATTTAGGCTGAGGGTGATGGAGTCACAAACACTTCATAAGGGGGAAAACTTTCCAGATCGTCAAAGAGCATTCCAAAGATGAGGCCAGCACCTCCATGACAGCAGCCTCCCTCCTGCATCATCACTTTGGCCCATGTCTGCCACATGCCAGGTCCTCAGGGAACAGTGGCCCCACTTTCTCTCTGACCATCCTCTGGGCTGCTATGTATGTGTTCCTTCACTAGCATCTCCTCCACGGATCCCTTCACTACCGTCAGAACTTGGAAAGGGAGAACAATTGTGTGTTGCACTCAAAGCTCACCTCATGCAACTCCAGGAACCAACTTAAAGCGCAGGGGCATGTAAACATGCAACACACGTGTTTCTAAGGCCGTCTTCACTAAAAAAGATATGGCTGCTGACAGTCTCCCGACTTCATCAGATCCTTGCTGCCTGTTATCCCCATCATGCTTATAGAATTTATCTGCACTGGGGCTGGGGAGATAGCTCAGGGGCACAAGTGCCTGCCTGGCAAGTGCAAGGTCCTGAGTTCAATCTCTGGTTTATCTTCATTGCTTGGTTCCTGCCCAATGTCTTGCATTTTGTTTTTTAAGAAATTGCATCCAATAATGAAGAGACAATTAAATAAAATACTTTTAGATAAAAAAATGTGACAGTGTGTATGACCTTGCTCTGAGAAAGCCAAATTAGAATTACCCTAGCACGTCCAATAAGATGGAACAAGAGCCTGACTCGTCCTCCTACATAGAAAAGTCTTCCAAATGGACAGATGGTACAGAACTCTAACCCTCAAAATGCTGAACACTAAGACAGCAAAGGACAGGGGTGCTAAGGACAGGAAGAGACACAGTGAACCCACAACTGCTCTGCTTTCTGCCCTGTCCTCAGGGGCTACTGGAGCCCTGCACAGGGACGGGGCCCACATGGAACCCAGGTGGCACAAGGCAGTGGGAGATGGTAGTCACTGTGGACAAATATCAACAGCCAGGCTCCAGAGAGCTGCAGACAGCACCACAGGGCATAGCAGAGTACCATTAACAGCTGCTGGGGAAAAACACTAGCAATCAGGGAGAGAACCACCAGAAAGAGCTCCCTAGAGCAGCGTCCAGAGCTCACACAGGACTGGGCAACTCTGCCACGCATGGAGAACTCAGAAGATCTTCTCTTCATAGTGGGTGTCTTAGTTACTTTCTACTCTTTGTTGGCACAAATACCCGACACTCGAAATGAAGGAAGGAAAGGTTTATTTAGCTCACAGTTCGTGGAGGTTTTAGTTTATATTCTGCTGGCTCCGAGGCAGCACAAAACAATGAAGGGCAGAGGAGGAACAGCTGTGGCATCCATCAAGTCTCTCTCTTCCAAATTCTGTGCCGGCACAAAGCTCTTCTAAAGTGGTGTGCCTGCGAAGAGGGCAGGGCTGGGCCAGGCAGGAAGCAGCCAGGGCAGGGCTTATACACTTTTTGTACTGGGTCACTCTGGGGTGGCCCATCTGGCCCTCCACATCCTACAGGATGGGGCCCCCACAGCCCAGAACCAGGCGAGCCCATCCAGACAAGCTTCCTCAAGTTGACACAATGTATCAACTACCACAGTGGGTAATCATTAACCATAGATTACTGTGCTAACATCCCCTGAATAAATCTTTAGCAAACAGATCAAAAGGGAGCAAAGCATTTCTAAGTTTTTAACTGCCCCCTAGAACAATCCTCAGAGCCATTTACATTGTGTAGGGATACAGAAATATCCAGCACAAAATAACAAGCCAAAAGGATGGACGATGTCCAACCAACAACAAATTTGGATGGCAAATTAGCAGAATAAAAAAATCAGTTGAACCCACCCAGAAGTGATACTACCACACTTGCTTGGGGGTGGGGGTCTAGGGGTCAACAGTGGACAGAGCACGTGCCTGGGGTCCTGTGTTCAGTCCCTAGCCGCACAAAAAATCGTTCTCTCATGCCCTTAAACATTTATAGATTTGCTCAAGGCAACATTTATAGCATGAATGCCTCTACTAGAGAAGAAAAGTCTCAAATCTGTAACTCATTAATGAGAGATTCCTCGTTAAGAAACTAGAAAAAGTAGTATAAAGTAAGCCTAAACTGCCTAATAAACGATACAAGGGCCAAAGAAGAAATAAGTGAAATTTTAAAATTTAATTTAGGAAGGAAGGCGAGCAGAAAAGAAGAAAAGATTAGCAACGTAGAACCATGAGAGTAACATCACGACAAACAGCAGCGAGTGAGGAAACAGCGCAAACCATCTCATGCCCATAGATGCAACGACGTCCACAAAAAGGGAAAATGCCTGAGGGACATAAATAAAGCACCAAGCGTTTTCAGGAAGAAACAGATGAGTTCTATATATCAAATAAATTGGATTTTTGGTTAAAAACCTCCCACTAAAGAAATCTCAGGACAGCTGAATTCACTGGCGAGCTCAACCAGCTCTTTAAGGAAATACATGGCGACAATTCTTCTCTTGCTCGTCCAGAAAGACGAGGTGAGAGGACAAGCCTCTGCACACCCTAGGACACAGTGCCCCACGCTCACACCCTGGGGCGGGGTCCTGTTTGGCCAGTGTCATAATCCGCAGCTGGTCAGGTCCCAAGCTGGCAGGCATGGTGGAAGGGTCTAGTAGAGATCGGCTCACACCATGGCAGTCAGGAGACGGAGCTGGGAGGAGCTGGGAAAAGAATACGGCTCGCCCCCAGTCAGCCCGTGGGCTGTCCACTGGGGCAGCCCCGCAGTTCCACAGCTCCGGCAGTCCCATCTCTAACCCAAAGCCCCACCTGCGAGAAATCTAGCACAGAAGCACAGCACCTGGCTCCGAAGCCATGCATCAAGAGCGCGGTTCTCCTTGTGCACTTCCACGCAGGGAAGCCCAGTCCTTAGGAGAATCTTATCAAGTGAATACAAATAATATGTTTTAAAAGCAATACATCATAACCAAATTGAATTTATCCCAAGAATGCAAAGCTGACTTTTTAAAAATGAGTACACTTTAAGCTGGGGACAGCATTGCGTGCTGGTAATCCCAGAACTCTGGGAGGCTGATCCCAGCACACAGGAGGATCAGAAGTTTCAGCCCAGTCTGGGCCACTTAGTGACTTAGGCCCTGCCTCCAAGTTCAGAAGGGCTGGGGACGGAGCCCAGCGCTAGGCTCCTAGCTTCAGCCCCCAAGACTTGAAAAAAAAAAAAAAAATCAGAAGTCATTCTTCAGAAATATTTAAAAGAAAAATCATTTGACTCACTCATTAGACTCAGCAGGGAGCATTTGTTGAGATACAACATAAGTTTCTGAGCTTAAGAGGAAACCCCTTATACAGAGATGCGCATTAATGAGAAATCTACAGGCTCTTGGGGTGGGTTCATGTAAAGCTACCTTCTAAAGGCGTCCTGCTACGCCCACACTTAACAGCGGTATAATTCACAAGAACTGTTTAAATGTCAAAAGCAAGCTCTTTGTGCTTCAACCATAATGGCCAGAGAGAAAGCGATACATTCACCCATTGAAGTATTGCTCGGCTGAAAGAAAGGATAAATTTGAGTCATTTGTGGAAAATGGATGCACCTTAAGACCAGCAGGTGAAGTGAGATGAATCAGACCAAAGGAGCTTCAGGATGACGTGGTTTTTCAAGTGCAAAATAGAAGCTGCATAAGAGGAAACAGGTGGGCGGGCTGCAGATTCGAGAAGGGGAGGGGGGTGGGTGTGAGGGCGGCGAGGGCTGTGATCAGCTCCGCTTCTGTGCCAGCTCCCCCACGAGGGCGCCTTCCTTGTGTACTACAAAAACACATCACTGCTACGTAAATAAAAAGGAAAACCTAAGGCAAAAGCAAACTAACGCACGGTGGTGGCATAGGTCAGTGGGTGCCGGGCAATGGGCCAGGAGCCCGTTAGAGGGTCACCGAGGGCTGCGAGAAGCCTCTGGATGGCACGGATGTCCCTGTCCTGTCTTCCTTGCAGCGGTAGAGTACACCTGCTTTCGCATTCCCGTACCCGGAATCATCCATCCCAAAGCCCGCGCTGACAGCGCAGATGCGCCTCAGCGCAGCTGTGAAGCAGCCTCCGAGCAAGCTCTCACCGCCCAATGACCAGAACTCTGCGGCCTGACGACCTGCTGCCTGCAAGGCCCGGGAACGCCTTCCCTCCAGACATTCCACCCGCCTGCGTCTGCGCTCCCCCACGCGCCTCTACGCTAATGAGTTGTGAATTGTAATTTTAGCTCTTCCAGCTGCCTCTCGCCTTCCCAGACCGAGAGCTTTAGCATAACTATAGTAAGAAAATGCTTGGATGGAATATAGATTTTTAAGGGGGGGGATTCAGGGTATGCAGAAAGAGCATCTACTCCTCCGTGTGTACGCGTGCATTTGTGCGAGGCTGCTGCGTGTGCTGAGTGCCCGCTGGTGCCGGGCACCGGCCTGGGCACCTCAGATGGGGCTGTGGGCATACCCCGCTGAGCCCTGCTCCTGCAAAGCAGCCATCAGCGCTGGGAAGGAGCTACCTGCTCAGAGGTGGGGCCAGCCGGTCTCCCAAGGATGAGCTGCAGAGAGTCCGACTGGCTCCTCTGTCAGCGCGGCAGTGCCAGCTTGGAATGTGGGCACGGCTCGCGTCCTTCCCCTTTGCCTGTTGTGGTGCGGAGGCAGCTCTCCTGCACCCTGTGCATGTGTGTGCCACCTGCGCCCACCCAAGTCAGCTCCCACCAGCCCAGACACCTAGCTTCATCCTGGAGAGTAAGTCAGACATGCATTCAACAGACAGGCAGAGCAGGTAGCAAGCGCCGGCCGCTGGGGACACCGCGGTGACTGAGACAAAGCCCCTGCCTGCACGGAGCTGGCACCCAGTGTGGTGGACTGGGCAGCGGTGTAACCGGGTAGGCGATAAGATCAGGAGAATGGTGCCCTCATCAGAACCTCTGAGTCGAGGCCAGAGGGCTGGCTTGCCACTTCTGCCAGGCAAGGGCACAGCTGTAACAGGCCATGGAGCGGCGAGACTGGGGACAGTGGGGGACAGACTTCAGGAGGCCACCCTGGGCGGTGACGGGAGTCACTGGTGGCTCATCACGGGAGCGGGAAATGGGTTTCAGGCACTCCTAGACTAAGAATAGGATGACACGGTAAACACAAAAACCATTTTCTCTATTACAAATCTCTGATTTGAGACACTTTTGTGCTCTTAGCTGATTGCAAAGTAATAGACATTCATTTTAACAAATCTGGAAACTACTGAAGAGAATGAAGGAAAAATAAATTGCCCTGCAACCAACCTCCTGGGATCAAGCTGCGTCTCCACCCACTTCCCTCAAGTTCTCCATTTATATCTATACTTTAAAAACAAGGCTCAGCACTGGGGAGATAGCTCAGCCATTTAAGCACCCTCTTGGCAACCATAAGGATCTGAGTTCGATCCTCAGTACCCCATGCCATGCCAGCCACTGGAACCAGGTGTGGTGGCACAAACCTGTAACCCCAGTGCTGGGGAGGCTGGGACTGAAGGATCACTGCAAGTCTGAGCTACATAGTAAGGCCCTGTACTAAGTAAAAAATGAAAGATTTTTAAAAATTAAAAAACACAAAGAAAACCAGGCTCACCTCTTCCTCCTCACTCCCTCTCCTGTACAGATACAGGGAAGGCCGGACCTTGTCACCCCACCACTCTGTTTCTTCTGTACTCATCAGTATTTACTACAGCCTTCTCGTGTCATTACACATTCATGAATGTCACTTTAAAAGTGGATGAGAGTGAAACTAAGGTGTAACTTCTACATGATGTGCTCCTATTATAACATCAGTACAACCTCATCTCTAATGCAACGAACCAGCCACAGGGGCCAGGTCCCAAGCACCAGGGTTTGCTTCCTGTCCCATCCTCATGCTGATCACAGAGAGCTGCCAGTCCAAAGCCTCAGTTCTGCAGTGGGACCAGGGAGTGAAGAGGTGAAGAGCCAAGCTGGCCCAGGGTCCCACAATTCACTGCGGGACAGCACAGAACCCAGCGCTCTGGGCTGATCCTGATGAAGGCTGCGTGTGCATCTCCATTAGGATTCAGCTTCTCTCTGTCGTGGCATAAAATATTTGCAGCTGTTTTATTTTACCATCTTTACGTTGTTGGTACAGGGTTCCACTACACAGCTTGGACCCGCAGTGATCCTCCTATTTTCAGCCTCCCCGCTGCTGAGGTTACAGGTGTGTGCCACCACACTGAGGTGCAAGGGCTTCCTTCAGTCACACATCCGAGATCAAACACTCAGGAATCCATAGAACCAAGGAGGAGCCCAGGACTCTGATTCGAAATGCCAAGGCCTTTGAGGCGTGTAACAAAAGCAACACAGGTGTTGAGTGTAAGAGCAAATAGCTAACTAAATTGCATGGCGGAAGACAGCAGAACCCGCTGGCTGCTCCACACTCCTGATTCCTTTTCCGAAACGAAGCCTTGGTATCCTCAAAGCAAGCCTTCAGATCCTCAGTTCTTAAAGCCACAGAGTCAGGGCAGAGCAGATTTAAACTACTCCCACCACACTGTGTCTGTAGCGGACACCACCATACAGACTCCTTTGCTTAACAATGACGGATCAGATTATATTAGTTACTCTCCGTTACTATAACAAAATACCTGGGACAATCCACATGCAAAGAGACCAGGTTTCGTTCAACTCACAGTTGCAGAGGTTTCAGTGGATGACCAGTTGGCCTGTGGGGCGGAAGCACACCATGGTGGGAAGGAGCAGCCAAACAGAACCGCTAGCCTCATGGCCAGGCGGCCAGGCGTCACAAAAGAGGGAGGAAGGGGCGGGGCTCCCACAATCCCCTTGGAGTACACACCTCCAGTGACCTAAAGTCCACCCACTCTCAACCCCGCCTCTTAAAGGCCCCATCACCTGCTAACAGTGTCAAGCTGGAGAAACAAACCTTTACCAAGCGAGCCTTAAGATCCAAATTTTGCAACCTAAACAACTAATCTGAAGACATTTGGCAACATAACAACCATAGTTGAACTCCTGTTATTTTGTTTAGTGAAATTCTGTATTGTTTCGAATGTGTTTTTTAACTATTTTTTATTCTCTTTAAAAAATAAAGAGATAACAATAGCCATTGTATCAATTATTGTGACTGTCCTACTGTGTTTTGGAACTGTCTCAATGTTATTTATTAAAAGTAACAAAAATCGGGGCCCGGCGGGATGGCTCAGTGGTCTAAAGCGCCTGCCTGGGGAAGCTTGGGCAGCTTCAGGAACCACGGTTCGATCCCCGGCACCACATGCTGCGCCAGCCCTGCCCTCGGGGCAGGCTGAGCCGGCCATGAAAATGAGTGAATAAACAAACAAGGGTTCTGAAATAAGAAAAAATAATAATAATAAATAAAATAATTTTTAAAAAAAGTAACAAAAATCAAACAAAATATTTCAAAAAAAAGAAAGAAAGAAAGGGATAGTGAGGTACTGTCTCACCATGCATGTAAAGGGGCAGATTTTAAGTCAAATTCTACAAAGCAAATACTTAGCCACGAAACAATGAGAAGATGGAGAGATAACATGCCAACAATAGATATAAACAGTCATTAAAGACACTGACTTAATACAAAAAAACAGAAAAAGATGGAAACGGGGGCAAACAACAAGTATAAGAATAGAAAACTACACAGCAACATGGTTGCTTGAAACAGTGACTTATCCATAAGTGCATTAAATACAGCAGCCTAGACACCCCAGTGAAAAGGCAAATATTGTTACTGTTACTTTCACCCTCACACCTTAGGAAACTAACACCTGGTTAGTTTCATGTCTTGGGGCTGAGAAAGGACTCCCCTCCTCCAGCACATGGCTGTCCCCATGAAGATGGGCTGGGAAGTTGGGGAGGAGAAGGAGAAGGAGGAGGAAGAGGAAGAGGAAGAAGACCCGGTTCTGGAAGAGAAGCCATGACAGCCAGCCACATGCATGAGGTAATGGCTGAGCTATTTGCAGTCTCTCCCCTGTCACACAGGTAACATCTTCCTGCACAGGCTCTTGGAGGATTACAAAAATGCAGGCTAAAGCACCAAGGGCCAGCACCTGCCACAGGCCAGGTGGACTCCGCAGAGACTGCTTGGTGGTGCTGTGCCTCTCAGGTGTTGCTGTTGGCACTGGCAAGCTCTGGAGACCAGAGTGGCACTGGCTTGTGCCAGCACAGTTGACCTGCTTGCTCTCTTCTCTGGAGCTGCCACTGGAGCTGGAAACCAGTGAAAAGCTTGAGTGACAGCTTCTGCTTCCTGTTCGTCTGCTTCCTGTTCTTCGACGTCTTGTTCATCTTCAGGAGTCTTTAGCACTGTCTTCCTGAAGTACCAATCAGATCACGGCCCTCCTGTTTCAAGTCTCTAAGACAGCAGTAAGATTAGCTGACACGGGCCGCATGCTCCCTGGCTCCGGGCACAGTGCACATTTCGTGTTACACTCTGCACAGCGGGTGAGGAATCAGGAGTCATGCCAGTTGCCCAAGGGCCACACAGCCAGACAAGGGAAGGTCCCCTGGGTGACCCAGGCTGTGCTTCTCTGTCTGGCAGCTCTTGGAAGAGGTGGCACCTACCACAGACACGGCCAAGAGGTCCGTGGGAGCATGGCAGGGGGCGGGGCTCCGACCGCAGTCAGGAGCCTATCAATGTCTTCTAACAGGAAGTGACTGAGACAGAGGAGGCTGCTGCCCGCACAGAGCAGGCAGGCCAGCCTGGGGAGCAGGCAGCTGGCGGTGCCCACAAGGGGACAGGTGGTGAAGCCCTGGTCCTGGGAGGGGGAACGAAAGGCAGCAGGCGGGTTCTGGTGTGCAGGCTGATGCCACCATGTGGTCAGCAGAGTGTGGACATCGGACACAGGCTGAGAGCCAGGCAGACTTCTCAGACCTCGCAGGTGCCTGGCTTGGCACTGCTCACTTGGAGAGGGGATGTCCATAATGAGACAGGGCTCACAGGAGAATCTGCTAGGTTCATGGACAGGCGAGCAGAGGCGGAGGTACTGCGCAGTGCCCAGGATGGAGGCCTAGTGAGCCACAGACGCCCGCATCTGCAGCCCAAGCCGTGCAGCCTTGGGAGCCACAGCGTGCAGCTGCTTCCAGTGTCGCCAAGTGCCACCGCCGGGCCTGAGTTCCAAGTGCCGCCGCCAGGCTTGACCTCCAGTGCCCACCACCAGGCCTGATGAGCCTGAGCTCCAAGTGCCACTGCCAGGCCTGAGCTCCAAGTGCCGCCACCAGGCCTGAGCTCCAAGTGCCGCCACCAGGCCTGAGCTCCAAGTGCCGCCGCCAGGCCTGACCTCCAGTGCCCACCACCAGGCCTGAGCTCCAAGTGCCACCGCCGGGCCTGAGCTCCAAGTACCCACCACCGGGCCTGACCTTCAAGTGCCTGCCGCCAGGCCTGATCTCACCCTCAGATTCCCACAGCAGAATTGCTTTATCTCTGACATGGAAGAGTTACTCACATTTGTGTCTACCAATGTAGCTAGACAGAACTCTCAGAAGGCAGAATAACCTGAAAGACAAGCCTCAGAGAAGCTTAACCATTTCTTCAGTCACCCAGCTTATAAGTAAAAACTTCAAACTTGAGACCAAGTCCTCTCAGCCCAAATTCCCTAGAGCTTCCCTCCCATAAAAGGCTTCCGTGTGCTTTCCATGGCTATAAGGAAATACCTGAGGCAGCCTCTGTATAAAGAAAAGAAGATGATCTGGTTCACAGTTCTGACGTTCAAGGCTTCCTGAGTCCCAGGGGAACACACAGGATCCCAAGGCAGGAGACAGGGCAGGCATCTCTGTGCACTTTGTCTTTCCTTCTCTTCTAAAAAAGCCTCCAGGACCGAATCACGGGACTCCACCCCCAGGACCTTACCTAATCCTAATCACCTCTAAGAGAAACTTCATCTCTCAACATCATGGGTGGGTTAAGCTTCTGTCCTCTCGATACTATTATAGATGGCTTGGGCACTGAACCTCAGAGTGAATACGCGGGCACCAAGCTTTCTTTATTGTGCCAGGTGCAGCTGTCCAGAAAACCATTCATGCAGAGCAGAAACAGGAGCGAGAGCAACAGCCCAGCCCCATTTTGTGCCTACTAAAAATTCAACAAAACAACCAAGGTACCTGTGCTACCAAAGAGACACAGCGACCAAAACCTCTACGCTTCACCCCTCTAGTGCCGGTACAGAAGCCCATGCTTGTCGGAAGCAGAGCGGGAAACGTCCTGCTCTAGAGTGGCGGGGCTGGACTTGAACTTGACTCCGACTGCAGAGACACAAGCTTCCTCCACAACCTCACCACCGCGGGGGCGCTCCCAGGCTTCAGGGCTGGGGCCTGAGCAGCCCCACGCCTCCTGCCGCCCCCGAGGGCCTCTTCAACCAGCCTTCAGCGAGTTTTCCCATCCTTGGCTGCAATCCATTTGCTGGCACAGACGACTGTGGCAGAGTCCTGCACAAAGCGGAAACTGACCAGAAAGGCAGCCAGTCACCTTCACAGGTCTGAGGACACGCGGTACGCAGGCCCACGCCACCAAGAGTTCACAGGCCTGTTGCACTTAATCCTCACAAGGGACTTGGTTTTCAAGGCTTTATGATCTGGCATAAAATTCTTTTTCTCTGTTAAATTTTTAATACATAATGAATGTTTAGAATAAACGTCAATATTGTCAACATCAACTGCTTATGTACTTAGAAGATTTAAAAAATAACAGCAGAAATAAATTCCTCTGTGAGCTACAATGAAAATACAAATAAAACTCTACCACAAAACTAATCTTCACCTCAGGGATCACACCCGAGGCAGCTTTCACACGGAGACAGCGAGCTCCGCACACAGGCACTGCTCACGCTGACAGCGCATGTGCTCTCTCTGCCCGTCTTTGGTAGGGCGTTCCTGACATCTTGCTGCTCTGCCTGCTTTCTCAGGGGGGCTCTTGTGATGCTTCACCAGTCTGTTTGTCACCAGTCTTCTCCAGAATTCCTTTGAGTTCTTTGGGTCAACACAATACAGTTCTTCCTCTACTGTATTTGATCATTTATCAATTCCACTTCCAGTCCTCTAAAGAAAATTTCTCCATGTTTTGTACTGTTGTTCTCTTTGTAAAATGTGTACCATTTTATGCCCGATATGTTTAGGATCTAGAAGGACAACCACTGGCCAACACTCTGTGTTTCAAGTGACATCACAGTTGCTGTGTAACTTAAAAGCACTTCTTAAGCTCCTGAAGCTCAGTTATCAGTTGGGATTGGCAACTTGGGCCTGAATGGCAAGTCGTGCCCTGGGTATGGAATTTTCTAGCAACTCCAAGCCTCTGTGGAGCACCACAGCGGGAAGCCACAGTCTGGAAATATTTCCAAATAAGACAGTTCCCACAGAAAGCAAAAACGAATGAAATTAGGAAGACCTGTGCACAAAATACATTTATTTCCAAAGGTTTCTTTTATAAAAAGCACAGTGTATAATATACACTATTAAATAGTTCTGCCTTTGCACCCAGGCTGCTTGTCACACAGCGCGGTGCTGGGATGTGAGAAGGCATAACCCCGCCCATGGCCCGCCCACGTGGGCTGTCCCAGTCTACTCCAAGTTGTGTTATGAACAAACAACACAGGTGCACAGGAAAGAATAAGTCTTCCCACCTTGCGACGCTCCCAGGGCCCTTCCCCTTGGGCTACTCCAAGCCCAGGGCCCTGCTGGCCTTCCTGGCATTCAGAAAGTTCTTCTTCCTGCGAGGAGCATGCAGTGAGATCTCTGGCTCCTTCGGGTTTCTGAATATAAAGAGCTTTTCCCCTGTGCTTAATACATCAATGGTCTCAGTCCCTACAATGGGGACAGGGGCCAGTTCACCAATGGGCTCCAGGGACAGGTGGGGCCAACTTCCTTTTCCGGAGTACATCAGCCTATCCCTGATGGGGAGATGCGTCTTCTTCAAAATGCTATGGAGAGAATGAGAGCCAGGTTAGCACTGGGGACCATTCGGACCCTCCTGGTGTCCAACAGAGCCCTCCAGGAGATAGCCTTTGGGTCCTGACCTCCCCAGCCAAGTGTCACTTCAGAGATTTGCTTTCCGTTGGTGCCACAGTGCAAAGTTTGAGCATGTAAGTGAGAGCTTCTTGCTTCCTAGACCACATTTTGTGTAATTTCTACTGTCTACCAGTGGCATTGAAAGGATCCTCAGAGAGCATCGACCCATGCAACGTCCATGAGGGTGACAGTAACTTTTAGTTTTGAGAAGATTGTGTACCATGCAGTGGTATGCTAAAACATTACTCATATACCGCACATCCCTTGGAAACATGCTGCTGTTGTTATTTGTGACTATGGAGACTTTTTTTTTTGCCTTCTGCAGCTGTCAACTACTGATAGAATTTGTTTCAGTGGCCTCAGACACAGCTGAGGCAGTGACCCTGGATGATGTGCTTGTGAACTTCACCATGGGGGAGTGGGCTGTGCTAATTCATCTCAAAAGAAACTCTACAAAGATGTGCTGTGGGAAACATTTTTGAAGGTGAGAACTACAGGAAGGAATTGGAACAACCAGCAATTTTAAGAATATAAAAACTACTCAGTAAATCTAAGAAATGCGAAGATAGCAAAATTCAATCAAAACCAAGTCTGGGATCAACATGAAACAATATTCCACTGGGCTTCAGATAAGAATAATGGAATTCAACAGGCTGCTCTAAAGCCAGCTGAAAGCCTTGCATGTAGAAAGCTCCTGATTCAACATTTATCATTAAACATGTCCACATTACCTTCCCCTGGACTGAAGCCACATAATAATGTAGGAGCTGATGAAAAGCTAAATAATTGCAGTCTACCTGGAAGATCCTGTAGTGACTGCAGTCCCCTCAGAAGCATGAAGGACCCTATTAATGTGAGCAATGTGGGAAAACCTACTATGATCTTAAGAGAAGGAAGTCACCCTGAAGTAGAGACCTATGTATGCAAGCAAAGACTGAACGGCTCCAGAACTCCCAGTGGTATTAAAATCCATGAAAGAATTCATACTGGGAAGAAACCTTATGTATGTAAGCCATGTGAAACAGAATTTACAGGCATGGCTACATTGCTTAGACATAGGCAAACCCACAGAGGTGAGAAGAAACTATGTATATAAGCAATGTGGAAAAGCATTCGCTACTCAACATTATTATAAAATGCATGAAAGAAGACACACTGGCAAAAAACTTGTATATGTGTGAGAAAT
>PVJA010046970.1:0-14890 GCA_004027025.1 Myocastor coypus
GAGGAGGAGGAGGTGGAGGAGAAGAAAAGAAGAAGGAAGAGGAGAAGGAGGAGGAGGAGAAGAAAAGAAGAAGGAAGAGGAGAAGGAGGAGGAGAAGAAAAGAAGGAAGAGGAGAAGGAGGAGAAGGAGGAGAAGGAGAAGAAGAAGAAGAAGAAGAAGAAGAAGAAGAAGAAGAAGAAGAAGAAGAAGAAGAAGAAGAAGAAGAAGAAGAAGAAGAAGAAGAAGAAGAAGAAGAAGAAGAAGAAGAAGAAGAAGAAGAAGAAGAAGAAGAAGAAGAAGAAGAAGAAGAAGAAGAGGAGAGGAAGATCACAATACCAAGATGGTGGTCAGGTCCATCAGCACGATGCTGTGAAAGCATTTTCTAGTGCAGCTAACCTTTAAGTCTCCTGTGAGTGAAACTGATTGTGCTCCATACCTAGGAGGACTAAGGTCCTCTCAAGAAGAGAGACCCTGATAGCGGATGAGAATGGCAACACCCATGCTTCATTGTGCCTCTGGCCTACCAGGCTATCATGCAGACTTTGAATTTCACAGTACCATAGGCCAATTCCTTGGAATGAATATTTCTTTATGCATTAGGGGGTTTTACATATCATTCCATACATAGCTATGTAAAATATGTCTATTAATTGCAAACATGCATCTATCCACTCCATTAGATCTGTTACTCTGGAGAACATAAAAACCCCTCGCTTCTGAAAGTAGAGCAGTGATTGCTGGCAGCTCAAGCTAGGTAAAGAGAATGCACCCACACACACACATTTCCTCAGTTCCCTAAGCCTGGATGGCAGAAGCTAAATGCTCTCTAATTGCCTCTGTAACCAGTTAGGGTCTGGCCCTACTGAGGCCTCATGAATTGGGAACTCACTTAGAACCAGGAATAGTATTCTAAGGTTACATAAAAAGCATGTATTCACCAAAAAAGCAAAGATAGAACTTAAGTCTGCCCTTAGGAAAAAAAAAAAAAAAAGTATGAGTTTTTAGCACCCGGAAAAATCTATGCAATTATGGAGTAACTTGATGGACTTTGGTTTTTACTTTGGAAAAATAGAAATTTTCATTAAAAACACTAAACAGGTAGCTTATATTTCTACTGTGCAGTGCAGTGCTGTTCTTCTCAGACTGTTTCCTATATTGATAAAGAATGCACTGGGATGCAGGAAGCCAAGCAATGTCATGCAAGTAAGTGACAGCCGTGTCGTGACTGTATGGCTCCTATCTCTTGGAGCTGCAGGGGAAGTCTGACTTCTGACAGGGACAGAACTCCTAGTCAAGTGTCACTAGCCATGAGAAACTTTACCCAGAGCTCCTCAAAAAGATGTTGGAGCAGAGTAAAGAATGATGGCATGCCACATGGTCCCCTGGACAGGAAAACTCAAGAGAGACACCAGCCACTCACTGCCCACCATGACATGCTACACACAGTTTACACACGGTATTACCTAAACAACTTCACCAGCAGTATCAAAGCGTAATAATTCCCCCTCCTGAGTAGGCCCCAAGGAGCCTGTGCAGGAGCTCATGTTTCAGGCTGGTGGGACCAGGGCATGGAGCAAAGGGCCAGTGGGACATGGCCAGGCAGCAGACCGGCCTCCACAGTGCTTGGAAATCTCTCACTGATCTTGCTGGTCTGCCCATGTAGTAGTATACGCGTAAGCAGCAGGCTAACTCCCCTAACTCCTCTGCACTTGTACAGATTGCATCTGCATCATTTCAGGCACTCCATGTGAGGGTTCTTATTCCATCCCACAGCTGTTTACATTCCAGAGGACCCTTTCACGTTACATCTGTCCTTTCATTGAAACATTTAGATTCTTAGGTAATAATTTCAACCCTTACATTCTGGACAGTAAGAATATGGTTTGAAAACGCCCTTGCTATTAGGGCAAATAGCTTCTCATAGTGATTATTGCCAAGGATCAAAACAAATAACAGTCTTAAAATCTTATTAATTTTTAAATGAGTTCATGCAACTTAAATTTTAAATTTTTATGCTAATTAAATATTGATTTTTTTCCATACTACTCTGTATGTTATTGTTATCATTCTGAATTCTCTCTAGATTGCCCCAGTGTACGTCTCAAACATTGTCACTCTGTATATTGTGGTTATATAAAAGATGAGAAATGCTGTGTTACAGACTATTTTTCCCACATACCAAGAATTGACAAGGCTATTTCTATACCATCTACTCTAATAAATCTCCTAAAAGGAAGTCCCATGCCTAGTCCATTGTTATATCCACAACTTCTTATCTGGTGACCAGTGAATATACCATTATTATAAACATGTAACAGATGTGTAAAAAGACTGTCACTTTCTTGCAAAGTACAACTTTACAACTTTAGCCATTTCTTTATGGATAAGAGAATGGTCTTGGATTCTTTAAGAAATTCATTTTTCTTCACAAAAATACTTCAAACTTTAAATAAGAATTCACATGAATAACAAGAAAAAGGGAATTGTTGGTTAGCGTCAAAGATCATCAATAATAGACAATGGCAGCTATGATCTTTTCTCACTAGTACCTAACTTTTACCAAAATCTCTCTCTCCCTCTCTCTCTGACGACCTCCCTCCATCTCTCTCTGTCTCTGTCTCTGTCTCTGTCTGTCTCCTCTGTCTCTGTCTCTTTCTCTTTGTCTCTCTCCCTCTCCCTCTGTTTCTCTGTTTCTCTCTCTCTCTCTCTCTCTCTCTCTCTCTCTCTCTCTCTCTCTCTCTCTCTTTGCAATTCAGTCTGGCCTTGGCTCACTTTATAGCTCAGGTTGATTTTGAACTCAGAGCAATCTCCCTACCTCAGGCTCTGGAGTTTGGAGATTACAGGCACGGCCTCCACACCTGCCTCCCTACTGTTCTCACAGCACCTCTCAGCACAGCGTCCACAGTCTCCTGCTGCAGCCCACTTGATCAGCTATTTTTCTGGCTTTTACCTATAGACCAAATGTGTACATATACTTATAAATTATCAAGACATGAAATAAAAGGAAGAAGCTAAAGATAGGTACAAAGTTACAGCATAATTTTGTTTGCAGGACATCCTTTAATGAAGTTCCACTAGATAACTTTAGTTTCAGGACTTTTTCAAATTTCTACGGTTCCTGATGTGCTTGCTGCTTTGACAGAGTCAGAAATAGAAATACCCTTAGAAACTTATTCCTCTAAGAGTAGCGTCTACCTGGAAGGAATTAAATTTCATATATATTTGATTTGACCTTAGATAAAAGTTTCTGCAGGAATAAAAGAAAAACAATGCATAAACATGTGATGAACAGTGGCTGAGGATGTTTTATCCTTTCTCCCAGCTTTGTACACTATACTTAACAGATGAAATATTTTTCTGTATTACCTCATCAGTCCAGAAATCCAAAGCCCAACAGAGTCTATGGTCCTCCGTTTCACAGAATACAAATGTTTATCACTTTCAGAAAAACCTACACACATTTAACTTCATCAGGTTTACCTGACTCAGTTCCAGGTTCCCTTGGTACCTCTGTACTTAATCTGCTTTCAATTGAGAAGCATTGTTTCACATGGTTCTGACAAACAAATGAGGATGGGCTCAAACATCATGAGTATTCATTGCATGCAAATGAACGTTATTTACAAATGCCTTTACAAAGTACAATCAGCAAGTGGTGAGTCCTGCTGTCCAGCAGAAAGTAGGCTCCTAAATCCTGCAGTGTGTCCTCGCCCACCTGACTCACTCAAGTAGGCACCACAGCTCCTGGCTCTTGCCAAAGTCAACATAACGTGAAAGTTAAAGACTATGAACAATTCAGGACGTCAATGCAACCACAACAGCACAACTAAAGATGAAGGAAAGAGGACTCCGGAGCTGCTGAACAACAGCGGGGGCGACGGAACGAGTGTGCCTGAAGGAAAGGAAGGACTTCGAGGGGAATCCACAGCAATGCGCCTTTCACTGTAACATTTATTTTCCTTCAACACACACCCTATTCTTCCATTGCATCTCCTATTATGCAGCTTACGAGACTTTCAGAAGATCCACTGGAAACCCTTAAAGCTAAAAGCATACACAGTTCAAACATACTGGTTTTTTAAACTTATTTGTTCTTCATTAACTTTTTTCTGAGTGTCACAAACCCTTTTGTTTACTCTTGTTACATGGCAGCTGAATGAATAGACCATAAAGGTTTGTTTTTAAACAGAAAGTTCCTTTCTGGTTCTAAATGATTGCCCAACTAAGCAAAAAGCAATTTCCTAGTTGCCTAGAAAAGACCACTTTGTTAGCATCCCCAGACAGGTTTCTTTATCGTCTTACTGATGAGCCTTAGCTTAGAATTGTCAACCCATGCCAGAATCTCTTCCTAACATTGTCCTCAAAATCTTACATCCCCCAGAGAAAGAAAATAGCAGTATATACAGAATATGTCTACCCAAGTACCTACAGTCTTTGGATCAGCATCAAGTATGAAAAGGTTCTTTAAAGACTTTCAAATAGCAACTTCTCAAACTGCAATGGAATACTCATTTCTAAAAAACCAAAACAAAAAAGGTGGTTATAAATAAAGGACCATTTTGTTGTGAAAAATATATATGTGTGCCCATAGGGCCAGCGAGATGGCTCAGCAGGCAAGCTTAGGTAACCACAGGGACCATGGTGCAATCCCCGGCACTACATGCTGGGCCAGCCCCACCCCCAGGGCAGGCTGAGCCAGCCATATATATATATATATATATATATATTATATATATGTATCCATACAAGATAATGAGAATAGATATACATCTACTTTCTCTTAGCTCATTGAGAAGAAAGATTTGTACTAATATTGTTTAGACAAGATATGTCTGCATCTTGTCCTCTGAATAATTACTATGAAGACAACAATATGCAATGTTTTGATTATTGTAGCTGTCCTAACTTGTGTTGAAACCGTTTCATTGCTATTTTATCTTTTTATCACATTAAAATGAATAAAAAAATGTGAGCAGGCTTGTAACACCTTAAAATTTCTTTTCCATTGTAATAAACAATTAACCTGATAGCTCTCTCCCTTTGCATAGTGCATTAGTTTTTTTTAATCTACAAATTCCACCTCATTTTGCCAAATTTCACTGGCTGTATATTCATGTATCCAAAAGATGATACAACAGAAGTAAAGGCGTTTGGAGCAGGAAGACCTTCTGAGCTAGCTGCTAAACATATGTCACTGGGCAAAGTAATATTCTCATGCAGGCCTTAAGAGCTCTGTCCAAAGTCATGCAGCCAGTGACCAAGCCGGGCCAGTGTCCAGGAGCCTGCCCCGGTGGCAGGGGTTTTTCATGCCTGCCACTGGGAGAGGGCTGCAAAAGGCGGCTGCCAATCATCTCCACTGCTGAGGACAAGATGTTGCACCCGTTCATCAGCACACTCTCCTTCCTTCAGGAAAATCTCAAAGTGACATCTAGTGGAATACCTAGTCTCTATGGAGAAATTTAATTAAACCACAGTCCCTTTATACTAGCACAAATATTGTGAGGGAAAACAACCCAACTCCTCTGACATTTTTGCAAATAGGTTTAGTGGAATCCAATCTGTTTACTTTTACTGACATTTGTTTTTCAGTCAATTATCCCCCATGGTTATTTTTTCCCCCTCATAATTTATTGCTAGCTATTTATCTATAAGAATAAATACAAGTAATTCCTTTCTTCGGTACAGGCATCAGAGTTAAGTTAATAATAGCTGAAGAAAATAAACATACATTTTTATCCTCCTCTTTTCTTGGCCTGATATTTCTAGTTTACTTACAAATCAGACTGGTGTCAACTGGAATCCTCACAGAAAAAAACTGAACCTCAAAGGTATTAGAAGTTTCTCCCCACATGGCTCTAAAACTTTGGAAAATAACAGACTGTGCTGGATCAGTCACCTACCAGATAACTAAATACAACAAATTTGGGGTTTGGGGGGAGGGGTGTTTTGGGTTTTCTTTTTGTTTTCTTGTACTCCTGTGCCTTTCGTTCCCTGATTTTGGAAATTTCTGGAAAGTCTTGAAAAGTTCAGAAAATCACCATCTCAAAAAGTCCTACTGTTTTTATTCCATGAGTTCCCAGTGAGTGTACTTGAAAAACTTAATTTTAGATGTTGAAAAGCAGGTAGCATAGAGCGGTGCTCCTCAAACCATGTCCCATGGGGAGTCAGCTGGAGAGCCGTGGCCATGCAGTGCAAGCGCAGCATCCTGGGTGGCATCCGAGGTCCACACCTCAGCAAATGCTCCAGTGTGGACCACAGCTGGTGTGGAAAGGGTGTGAGAGAGGAACCACTTGGCAGCCCAAAGATCAGCTTTAGAACTGAACTTCAAAATCACGGTGGAGAGAACCTGAGAGTCCAGCCCTTCTTCCGACCCCTCGGGCATACACAGACTCGCTTTCACCACCGCTTTGGACACAAGGGGACTTGGCTCCTCCTGTCCTTTGTCCCCTCCATGTCAGACACACCAACGGCCAGGCCAGGTGTCAACTGCCACAACTCCTATTAGATGCTCACCCTACTGTATTCACTCTCCCACTCTTAGCATGTTCTGAAATTCTTCCCACTCTAGCCCCTAAAGTCCATCAGCCATCAGCCAGGTCCTGTGTGTACCCATCATCCTCTTTGCCTGTCTTGCTCTGAGGGGAGCCTAACTATTCAATAAGGACACTGCTCTCCTCTTTAGTGAGGCTCCCCTTGTCCATCAGACCACTGGTACACTAGAGACCTTGTACTCCAGTGCATCTCCCAAATCTCTGTTACTCCTTTTATTTTTTATTTATTTTGCAGTACCACGGATTGAACGCAGGACCTTTTGCTTACCAGGCAAACACTTATTCCACTGAGCCATCTCCCTGGCTCCTCCCTTACTCCTAAAAGTCCTGCATTTTGAATCTCTGTTGCAAATATCACCCACAATCCCTCATTCTTGTTGTGATCAAAACCCAGAGATATTCTTCTTTTCCTCACCAATCCAGCATTACCCTAGAGACCATGCTGTAACTAACAAGTATGTCTCCTCCTCAGTAAGAGGCACTGGCATCCACTCTGCCATGGCCCTTACCATAGTACCTAAGACACACATCCTATACCCCATGGTCCTTCAACCACACTAGAACTACTAAATCACCAATCATACTACATTTTTACTATTCCTAACCCATCATGTTCATATTTTCTCCTTTATGCAACCTGAATTTCATTGCAAATGGTTATTGACCCCCTGGTCCCTCCATTGCTTGGCAGAACCACATTCCTACTTCAAGCAGTTTTTACCTATTCTAGCCCTGCTCCAACCTGGAAGTCAGAGCATGGTAGAGAAGAATGCAAGTCTGAGTGCCTGATGTAACTGACTACACAAGGCTGTTGGCATCAAGTGTTCCCATCTTTCAATGATATGTGTCTATAATACACCTAAAAGCAATAAATAAATGTATAAAATGACAGATCACAAAATTAACTTCATATCCTCCAGTTCACTAGGAAATATTTCTATGTTAGCCAACTAGGGGATACTTTTCAAGTGTCAGGAGAAGAGGTAGAATGGGTTCTTTTTCATCTGGATAAGCAGGATGCATAAGGTACCGTGACTAGGGAGGGGCCTTCACACAAAACTACAGTATGATCACATCATCTTTCACAGCAAAAAGAAAGAAAATTTGGTGATACATACCTATAATCCAAAAACTCAAGGAAGCTGACTCTGTCTCAAAATTAAAAATAAGAAGGGCCAAAAAAAAAAAAAAAAAAGAAGGGCTTAGGGCTGTAGCTTGATATAAAGGCCCTAGGATCAATCCCTAGTGTCACCGAATAACATAATGGGGGGATTCCCTAGCTCAAAAGAAAATATAACACATATCACTTCCCACTCCTAGGCATCATTTGTCAGGACAGTAAGGGTAAAAGGGCAGTCAAAAAGCTGGAGGCCACAAGAAAGCCAACTAATTTCTTGCCTGTCCTGAAGATAATCGCATTTCTATCTGCTGGGCTAAAATACAGCATGGCACCAAAGTGGGAAGATATGTGTCCTGTGACCTAAAGCTGTCCCTACCCCTGTCTCCTCTTCATGAGGCCAGCAGATTTGAGCAAATAAGTGACTACGTACCCCTGAATCAGCAACTGTGTCCCACACTGGGTGACTTGGCAGGCAAACACTTGCCTATACATCACTGAGGGCCACATATTTAGGGACTGGTGCTCCCAAGCAAAAAAAGTATGTCAATCACAAATGAAAATGCTAATGGTATTTCATGTTTGAGAATAGTATTAGGTCTACATTCAAAGTCCTGTTTGATACCTATGGTCCAGAAACTGTTACTACATTGGGAAACTGACCATGAGAAAGGCAGTTTGAATGAACTGACAATTTGTGCATTGTAAAGTGGGTGGTTTGCTTTTTATTTGGAACTTGTTGCTGTTGCTGGGGGTTGTAGCGGTGGTAGTGGTGGTGGTGGTGGCTAGGAAGAAATTTGGCCAGGAGAATTTTCCCTGGAATCTCTACCAAGATATTTAAAACTATATATCAATACAGATGATGTAGAAATGCAGACATACAGATATTTAGAAAAATAGACACAAATATAAAAAACTTCTTAAAATTTAGCAACAAAATATGTTTTATAAGACATAAATAGAAAAAAGTCAGCTAATTATGAAAAGTTTCTCTTTCTCTTATATTATTTTCATTTATGGGATGTTTTCAAACCAAATGATATATGTTCTACACTTTACAAAAACCAAGCAATGAATCTAGTCAAATATTCCACATCTAGTTTCAATGTTTCCAAAGTCTAAATTTTTAATAGTTCTTTAATTACTTTTAATAAAAAATAAAACTGAGTTTCAAAACACATTAGTAGGACAGCCATAATAATTAATACAATGCATATGGTTGTCTTCGTAGTAGTTGTTCAGAGTACAAGATGCAGACATTATAACTTTCCTAAACACTTTTGGTACAAATATTTCTTCTCAGTGAACTAAGAGAAAGTAGTTGTGTGCATAGCCTAATATTCCATAATAGTAGTGGGTTATCAGAACTGACAATGTCAAAAGCTGTTGACTTGAGCCTTTTAAAGATCAGCAAACTTATTTGGCTTTATTTTTCATGCCTCATGGTTAAGCATTTCTGCTGGATGGTTAAGACCAAGTTAACGCAAGACCTATATAACAAAATATGTAACTTTCTTATCTGACAAGGTCCATCAAATCCCCTCAGGATTTACCTTGAAGCCATGTACAGTGTTTTGCACAACTTTTGTCGGTGTCAGCCATCTGGATAGTCATAGCCATTGCTTGACCAGTTTGCTCTCTATGAAAGCCCAACAGAATGTTTTCCCTCTAGGTGACTCTCCTTAGTCACACTGTACCTCATCAATCCTTTTCCTCTGTGGCCCCATAATTTCCTTGAACAGAAAATTTGGGACACCACTGAGTTGTAGAATGTTACATAACAGATTCTCTTGTATTCTGAGCCCTCACTGACGTTGAAGGGCTAGGTCCAAAATATTGGCTATCCTTGTAGCCCTTCTTTTTCACAAACATTTTGGTTTGCAAACTTAAAGTCTAGATTTTTAAAAATATTTTTATTTTGTTTACAAAAAAAATCTGAAGCTGCATATTTAGAATTCTAAATAAAAAATCTGTACTGTCATAAAGTACCTAATGTGAGTAATCCTAACATTAATTTTATTGATCACTATGATTAATACAGAAACTATTGATCCATTTCAACTAACCTTTTGAGCTTCATGTTTGCCCTACCTGCACTCACTCCCTGATGATCTCATTCAGTTACTTGGCTTTCAGTATTGTATGTACATCAATAACTCTCAAATTTATATCTGGAGCCCAGGCAGCAACTCTGAACTCAGGACCCATATATCAAGCTGCCTATTTGACATCTTCATTCTAAAGCTTGGCATACATTACATAGTGATTTTGTACAACCCAAATTTCTGATTTTCTCTTCCAAGACTTCTGCCACTTTCCCCTTCTCAGTAAAGAAGAGCTCCATCCTCCCAGGTGCACAAGCCAAGCATCTGGGAGTTATCTTCAACTTTTCTCCTCCTGTCATGCTTGACATCAAATCCCATCTATTCTGCATTCCATTCTGCCCAGAATGACCTCACAGTCTCCTACGCAACTCTGTTGAGGCAGGGCAGCATTATCTGTCACCTGGATTAATCTGCTCCCTCTGTTCTTGCTCCCTGTAGCCTGCTAAGACACATGGCTTGCAGTAATTAAGTAAAACAAGCTATTAAGTGATGTTTGTCATCTCTTTCTTCAAAAATCCTAAAATTACACTGTCTCAACCAACTAAATGAAACCCTTCAAGATCCAATGGAACATGCATCCCACACCCTCCACTTCTTTCACCCTATTTCCTATTGTATTAGGCAGAGCTCTCCAAGGGAACCAAACCAATAGAATGCACATATAATTATAAGAAGGGATTCATTATGTTGACTTATAAGATCATATACTGAATAGTTGACTGTCTATGGCATGAAAAGCCAGAGAAACCAGTAGCTGCTCAGGTGAAGAAGCTGAGAATTTCAGAACAAGAGAGACCAGTGATACAGCCTCCATCTGAGGTCAGTGGCCTGGAAGCTCCATGGAAAAATCACTGCTACAAGTTTATTCTTAAAGGCTGAAGAGTCTGGACCTCTGGAGTCTGAGGTCCAAGGGCAAGCTCAATGGCAAAAAATGCACTGCTAGATAAAGGTCAAGTGCACAGATGTGTAAACTCCTTTCTTCTGTGCCACTTGGGCCCCCAGCCTATTAGATGGTGCTATTGATTTTCAGGGCATGGCTTTGCTGACCCACATGTCAATCCCTGGAGACAGCCTCACAGACACACCCTGAAGTGTGCTATGATAATTTCCTAGGCGTCTCTCATTCTAGTCACGTTGGCAACCAAGATTAATCATTACAGCTCCACCCCTTGTCAACTTGACACCTAAATTCTCCCCTAAACCATATTTAATCTCCAAATAATCACAATAACAAGGTCATGTTTGGTGTAATACTCAAAAAGTGATCAAAACACAGTGAATGTTTAAATTAAAATATCTTTTAGTATAAGGATGTATTTCCATAAATTCTCCTCTAAATATTCTCCATCACCAAGAACACACTCAGAAAATCATTCTTGCTATTTTCTGAAGCAGTTCTGGAAGTCTGTCTATGTGAGTCTGTTTAGTTGTACTGTTCCAGCTCCCTCAATATCCTGAATCAACTCTAATGTCATAACTGTTCTGAAAACAAATTGGTTTCTGAGTATCTCCATATTTTCTTCCTCCTTTCCAAGCCTCATTGCAGTACATCCTCATACTATTCCTGGAACAAGATGGACAAAGCATTTATAGGTTGAGAGCTACAACCCAAGCTCAACCAGAGAAATATTTTGTAGGAACTGAATAGTTACAGGATAGGAGTCCTAAAATAATTGATTAAAAAAATGTAAAGCACACAGTTAAGTTTGAATTTAAGATAAATAGTAAATATGTCCCAAATACCAAATACTAAATTTGGCTACCCTAAATGTAGCCCACTTCTGTTTTTGTGTAGGCTGTAAACAAAGAATGATTTTTTCATCTTTAAATGATTAAAAGATACTGAAAGAATATTATTTTGTGTCAAGTATATAAAACTCAATGCTCAGTGAACATAAGTCAAGTGTTATTGGGATAGAGCCATCCTGCTTTGTTTATGTGAAATTTAGGCATCAAAGGGTAGAGTTCTTATGGTTCACAAGGCCAAATATCTACTGCATAGCCCATAAAAGAAAAGGTTGGTCAACCTCTGTCATAGAATGTTTCCTTTCTGTTCTTCCTCTTACTAAAGCTAGAGCAGGGGCAGCTTTTCATCCCTTGGAGCATTCTTGCTGAGGCTGTATCATCATTTTGGAAATACAAAGTAGGAGGTAAATTCAGAAAGGCAAATGGATGGAGGACACAGGCTATGGTTCCTCCCAGAACTTCTGGAGAGCTAAGCACTACTCTCCTCCACCCCTACCCTTCCCCTTGGCCAGCCAGACTGAGTTCCTTGTCTGAGGTGGAGTGCCAGTGAGGATCAGGAAGTGAGGATGAAGAGGTTGGGTTTGAAGGACAAACAATATCAGAACTACACTAATGGACAGGGCTATCAGAAGGCCAGGAAAGAAGAAAAAGAGTAAAATAATAAAAATGAAGGCTAAAGGGCTGGTGAGATAGCTCAGTGGACTAAGTGCCTATTTAGGCAAGCACAGGGACCAGGGCTCATCCAGGTACCACATGCCATGCCTGCTATGCCCCTGGGCACCTGCGCCAGCCACAGAGAACCGGTATGCTGGCTCACACCTGTAATGCTAGTGCTGGAAAGGCTGAGACAGAAAGATCTCTATGAGTCTGAGTTGTACAGTGTACTATGAGTCCGAGTTGTGTACAAGTCCAAGTTTTATAGTGACACCCTATACCAAATATATAAAAATTAAAAGATGAAGCCTAGACAAACAGACTTTTCAATTATTTGCTGAGAGGTGAGTCTCAATGAAAACTACAAACACACACAGATTCAAGCAAAGATATCATGATCCAAAGTAGGGTAAAGTGGAGAGGTGGAATCAAACCAATAAGCCAGCAGCGAAACACTTTCTCTTCTTTATCATGAGATATATATTTTTTCTTTTATTTTGAAGAGTCAAAACAAAAGCAAGAAAAACAAATACAGAAACAGAGTAGCAAACAACAATGCATATATTACAGATTTTCAAAACAAGAATAGTTGATTAGCCGGGCGTGGTGGTGCACGCCTGTAATCCCAGCACTCGGGAGGCTGAGGCAGGAGGATCAGTGCAAGTTTGAGACCAACCTGGGCTACAAAAGTGAGCTCAAGGCCAGCCTGAACTGCACAGTGAGACCCTGTCTCAAAAAGACAAAAAAAAAAAAAAAAAAAAAAAGAATAGTTGATTAACAATGAGTGATATATTACCTATTTTTATCATCAAAACTTGCTCAGAGCAACAGGCATAGTTATTCAAGATGGGACATATGGTTGAATATTATCACATACTTTCAAGAAATCTTAAATTTTATTGACAAAAGTGATGGAAATTCTTAGTATAACCGCCTTCACGGGGTTTTTTTTTAATAGCTGTCACTTGTTACAAAGCACTTTCTGGAGTGAGAAATCCTTGGATTGCATCTACCCACTGCATGTGGGATTGCCTTGCTTGAAATTCTGTAGCCTTCAGAGTCAGAAGTCTTATCACAGTCGAACAGAAAAGCCTGAGTGTGTTACCGCTACCATGAGGGAAACGCAAAGACAAATCCACGCTTACATAGGTGGAGAAGCTCCGCTTCTCATATGAAGCAACCACAGCCCCGTAGCTTCATCCTTTCCCTCCAATATTTTCCACCCGAATTCCAGAGTTGAGTTAGTCTTTAAGTCTAGAGAAACAGAAAAGACACAGGTGGCAGCTCAGGAGACAGTTTACCACTCCATCCAATAGCCAATCTGTGACCCTTCACCTAAGACAGCAGTCTCGACATGAGAGCATCACATGTGAGCCACGTTCCCAACCACAGCGTCTGACACCAGATCGTCCACACTTCACTTCTCCTAAAAAGCACATCACTGTCAGAGAGAGTGAGAGTGATGGACTCCCAGAGATAACCTCGAGACGATTCTAAATATATCTGAAATGCAAATTACTTGCAAGCTTCAGTGTTCACACTGTGTTCGTGACTAAACACCTACTGCATCCTCACTTCTGACCTGCATAACCACCCTGCATAACTGTTTTGTGCCCCATCCTGAGGACACAACCTCCCATGGCAAAGTCAAGTTACAGATCCTACCAAAAATTAAATTAACAGTGCATGTAACATTACTTCAAGGACTGAGATTTTCAAATCAACCTTCTTTCTAACATGTTGATGATTTTAGGGGCTGACATTCACACCTGACTAACACATTCTTCATTCCTTCACTGACTTGTTCATTCTATGTGAAGCTTACATGATAAGAACCACTGACTCAGTGTCATAGATCATAAAGACAGAAATCTGACACATTCTAGGCAGCCAACATGTAATGAGGTCCTGCTTGCTGTGCTTTGGGGATAAAAATGAATACTCATAGCTCCCAGCCCCCTATCTGGTGTGGGAAACAGATAAACAAAGCAGCTTCCATGTAGTAGGATTAAGTAAGATGGTCAGCATGAACACAGTGTGTGGTGATCACAGAGACAAGGAAGCTGAAGCATAGGAGAACGGCTAGAGAAAGCTTTAAGGAAGAGATGATGCACCGGTCTTTTCACAAATCTTCACAGAGCAGCTGCCCAGTATCATAAATATCTCCACCCAGGTTCTAGGGAGACAGCCTGGGGGCTGACACACAAGAACTCACTGTCAGAAACAGAACACAGAAAGCCTATGAACTCTGTTGACGGCCTCATCCATCTCCCTCCCGACTAAGCTCTGACTCTCATCTTCAAAGCAAGCTGTTCTGTCTTAATGCCCTGGCAGACACTTCAATAAGAACTCCTGGGAACAATTCTTTCCTGCTAGGAGAATAAACACAAACATAAGCATGAGAAGCAAGACCATATCTTTCCATAACTGTGATACCTTGGAAAGAGCTGACTGCTCCACACATGGATGTTGGACTCAAACTAAACCTCACCCATTGTCTTACTCCAGTTTGAAATTCTGAATGTAGGCACATAGAGTCTTAGATGTAAATTCTACCGATGACAACACCTATAAAGAATGACCACAAGCCGGGCGTGGTGGTGCAGGCCTGTAATCCCAGCACTCAGGAGGCTGAGGCAGGAGGATAGGTGTGAGTTCGAGACCAGCCTGGGCTACAAAAGTGAGCTCAAGGCCAGCCTGAACTGCATAGTGAGACCCCGTCTCAAAAAGGCAAAAAA
>PVJA010046971.1:0-14842 GCA_004027025.1 Myocastor coypus
GGGGGGGCGGGGGGCACGGAAGGGAGAGCAGAATAAAGATGTGGCCGAACAGATCTTTTCTCTGGGAGAATGGGTTTCCTGTAGCCAACGTCTGTAATAATTTACGAGGCCTATATGCCCAACTTTGAAGTTAACATAGTTTCTGGGAAGGCACGACCATGATTGGAAATGGCGCTCCTTGAAAAGGTCACAAAGTCCTACGGTTGTCTTGACTTTGATTTCTGCCGTTTTGTTTCATTTGGCAAAGGAAGTGTCGTCGTCGGTTAAAGGTGGTAGCAAAATAGAATTGCTGGGCTTACCGGCCTTGCAGTGAGTGAGTATAGACTGTGTCGCGCACACACACAGAACAATATCTGCATATGACCCTGTACAGTATAGTAAGTGCATACCAAGAATCATAAAATAAACAGATTTATATGTATATCAGCTGACTGCTCTCCTAGAACGTAAAATTAGGAGCATATACATGAAGTTTTCCTAACAGAGGCTGTTCTCATTTAATTTATTTTAAAAATCTGAAGATTCTTTCCAAGTGATGGTTATTTTGGAATATATGTACACCTTCTACATGATTAGGAAATAATCCTAATTTGATGTTTATCAAGTGCCAGCCATAATGCTCATGAGCTAATTCTGCACTGAAAATTTTTTAATGATGGCAGAATTGTCCCATAAAAGCTTTAGATCTCCTCAGCAAAAAGCACAATAAATTTATACATTTTGTAGTTTATGGAATCTTATCTATCTATCTATCTATCTATCTATCTAACTATGTATCCATCCATGCATCCATCCATCTATCTATCTCACAGTTTCCACTAGTTGGGATTATATTGATGAATAGTTAATTCTTAATGGTTGATAAATGACTTATATAATTGATCACAGAAAAATGGCAATAAATTCTCTTCTACTAAAACCAAGATGGGACAACAAGAGGCTTAGTCAACAGTTTTGATCATGATGCAGCTTGATTTTGAGAGTGGAATTATGTGTACTTCACAAAGTCTGGAAATCTCCCCTGCCTTATTATACCCTCTCTCCCCATGTGGCAGAAAACAGATGAGGAAATAACACCCATGAACTGGACAGCATTGATCTAACATTCTAGTTAAAGCTGTCAGGACTTACACAGCTATTCTCACCACAGATTTAGGAGGTCAGATTCCTAAGAATCTGAATTTATGGAGCAGTAAAAAATGATTTTGCTAAAATTATAATTTCTGGGCCACATATTAAACAATGAAAAAGCTAAAAATCTTTACTAATCAATAAAAATTGGAAAAGGAAGCTTCAGTTTCTTATGCATGCTCTGTTATGATTTGTTGTGTCCAGACCCTGGAGTAAGTGCCACTTTAGCTTTTGGCAAGTTCAGCATCCCATAATATGTCCCCTTTGTGGATATCATAAGTTAGGAAAGCTGAAAACAGGAGGATCACTACAAGTCAGAGTTGTGTAGTAAGACCCTGTACCAAACATATTTTAAAAATGTCATTTCTTAAGTTTTTTTATGAAACTTTTTTACAGTGACACACTTTAAAGAGAACATATGAAGGTGAATTATGTGAGAGTAAAGATAACCCTACTCAGCAGCATTGAGATTACCTGTTTCTTTTAAATCTGTAATTTTTTAACTTAGTTTAGTACCTTAATTACTTGGTTTATTTATCTCTAACATTTTATTTGAGATGTTTATAAAGCACATAGTAAGTGAATATTCCACAAATGGCTTAATATGAAATTAGTTTTGTTTCCAAATTATTTAAGTGCATTAAATTATACTGCCTTTGAATGGGACTCAAGATGTTTGGAAATACTATGTGATCATGCCTTAAAGTTTCCAAAGTCTTGGCTAATGATAATTTAATTAAATAATAAGTTGTAAAGTGACAAAAACTTACAGTATGTTCTGCAAACTCTTGGAAATTTTTGTAAAATATAGTAATGTCAGTATTTTGGTTGATTTATTTATGCCAGATGGACCATGAAAACCTGGTCATCAGTTTACAGGAATTTTTTTCTGTATTTAGGACAGGATTGCAGTATACAGGATCATGCTATGTAGATCAGATTTGTAGTGATTCTTCTGTTTTCAGCCTTCCAAGTGCTGAAATTGCAGGTGTGTACCACCATGCCCAGTCTCAGTGCAGTGTCAGTGTGCCCTGGAGCAGGGCTGCAATGGTACCCCGGAGATCGAACCCTCACCACTGTGTTCTGCCGAAGCAGGCGCTTTAGTCTGCTGAGCTATCTGTCTGGCCCCGTTTATAGGAATACTTGGCATTGCTGAAATAATGTAGATCTATGATCCTATTTAAGTACTTCTAACATAACTTACTTAACTGGCAAAGTGTGAAATGCTTAGGCTTCTATAAAAAAAGAGTATTTTTACAGCGTACATCAGGCGAGATGCTTGGTACGAGCACTGGACTTGTCTCAAACCCTGAGGGCAGCCAGTTGATAAGCAGAGACATTGGCATTCAGAAATTCTGTAACTAAATAATTGCCTGGCACTCAGTTGTTTAGTAGACTACAAGTGTTCTGCTTTGTCTACACTGGGAACTATTTAATTTAGTTCTTGAAAGATGATATTAATAGATTGTTTATTTTTCACATAGAGAAGTATAAAATTTTTAGTTTTTCTCATTCTTAATCAGTAAATACAGTGACTATTTGAAGATTGTTGGCTGGAAGAGTACTCAGAGAAGATGTGTATCTCAGTTCAAGCCTGACCACACTCACTGAGAATACAAAATCTTAAGCACAATCATGGAGATCTCCTAAATTTTTCACAGAACTTTTCAATGTCTGTGTACCTGTGTTACTGTATTCTCTGCCTATGCGCCAGTGTACTGCAAGTAGAATAGGTTGGCTTGGTCGTCAGTTTTGTTTAGCAGGAAAGTAGGCTGAATTTGCTCTAACTAATGTGGTGTACCTGTTGCAAGGTGAGCTCAGCGGCCCCAGCTGATACTCTTACACTCTTGCTGCTGCCCCTGTGCGTGCATCTCTGGTACCTGCCTCCCCTGAAAGCTGGAACTCCAGATTGTTACCATCCTTCCCAACCTAACACATTCCTTTATTCACAGCCCTGAAGGGCAGTGTGAAAAATGCCTACATGCTCACCAGAGAGCTACAGCACATCCTTGTGCTGTCCTGCTCCATGAGGACCCGGGCTGGCTGTCATCCAGCGCCTGAAGCTGAGTGTCCTATCTATTTTGGCTGGATCATGGCACTGCAGGGTAGTGGTGCTAAGACTAAGAAGAATTCCAGTTACTTCTGGGGGATGGAAGTGGAGCTTCGTGCCTTACCGCATGCTGTGCCAGCACCTGGTCTGGGTGGCTGGTTCAGTGCACCCCTGGGAAGGACCACATTTTTACAAATGTTAACAGGTTTTGGATCATCAATCCATATAATTTTCCATATTTGACTTGATATACAGTATCTTTAAAGTAGTTTCTATAGAAATAAAATGTTTCAAAACTGAACATGCTAATCAACTCACCTTTTAACTTTTAAAACAAAAGAATAAGTATGCAAAAATTATAACTACATTTTTTAAAAATAATATTTCAAAGTATATAGATTCCTTCTAAAAGAATGGAAATAGGAGTCTATGAAAATTATCTATAACTTTCCTTCCTTTGTTTCCCTAAATAATTAAATAAAAAACCATCAGGCAGATGTGTGCAAAGAGAACAACTACGTGGGGCAGCAGGCCTGTAAGACCTCAGAGCAGGATTGAAGCAGGGCCTAGGAGAGCTGTGGGGTGTGAACTGGGATTTGGTGTAAGTGGGATGGGGGCAGAACATGGAGAATAATAAGTGGAAATCACATGGGCCAGCTTTCTCACTGCTGGATACTGGGTTATGAAAATTAAAATTAAAAGCTACTATGAATTTTACTGTATTAGATTGAAACTGGAGACATTGATACAATGTCATGATTTTCAAATATAGGTGTTAGGGATGGGATAGGAGAAGGGGAAAGTGAATGAGACCACAAACTGGCAACCAGACGGAGTCTTACCATTGAAAGGTTCTGAGTGCAGACGCTGTGACTGTCAGTGTCCTGGCTCTGTCCTGTGAGGCTGTAGTATTTAACATATGGTACTGAAGAAACACGGGTACTTCATATTACTCAATGCTGTTTCTTATAACTGTGTGTGAGTCTAAAATTTCTTGTATTACTTTTTAATAAATAACAATGTATAACAATGTGACGGTTTCAAAACACATTAGTACACTTCAATATTTGGCACAATGCATATTATTGTCCTGCTACTAGTATACAGTAGCCCAGGATGTAGGTGTTATAATTTTTAAAATCTTTGGTACAACCAAATTTCTTCTTATTGAACTAAGAGAAAGTAGTTGAATACATAATCCAATGTCCAATAATCACAGTGGATTATTGGTAAAACTGGCAATGTTGGAAGCTGTGTTGACTTAAGGAAGCTCAGCATTCTAATCTAGCTTTCTGTTTTATGCTTTGTGGTTAACCTTTTCTACTGGGTGGTTAAAGGCAAGTTTAAGCATGACCTGTATAGAAAAACATTTAACTTTTGTATCTCTCAAGGTCAGTCAAATCTCAGGATTTACTTTGGAACCATGTACAGTGCTTTGTAAAACTGTTGTCAGTGTCAGCCATCTGGATGAGTCACAGCCATTGCTTGACCAGTTTGCTCTCTGTGAAAGCCTGAGAGTGTTTTCTCTTTAAGTGACTCTCCTTTGGCACACTGTGTATCTTCAGTCCCTTTCCTCAGTAGCCTCATAATCTCCATGAACAGAAAATTTGGGAAACCACTGAGTTATAGGATGTTATAGCACAGGTTCTCTTATGTCCTGAGTCCTCACTGAGCTTGAAGGGCTAGGGCCAAAATATTGCCTATCCTTGTAGCCTTTCCTTTTCTCTGATTTTTGATCTGTAAACTTATATTCTTAACCTGCCAGAAGAAAGGCTTAGTGATAATATTACTCTATAAAATAGGTACTTTAGCATAACATCACTGCCTTTCTGAGTATCTAAGGTCTTAGACTTAACTTGGATTGGTATTTTCTATCAATATCATTGATATTCTAACAAATGTCTATAGAATGTGATAAAAGCGGTTACACATTTTTACATAATTAGAAATCTAAGTATATACAAAATTGTAGCTAGTCAGTCCAGTGGCATTTTTCCTACTCTCTTACTTTCATTTAATACTCTTTTTTGTTTTCTTGTAAACCAACCATTTACTTGAGAGAGAGAGTACAGCAGTAAGTGAAATTACATCAGAAGCAGCACACATCTAAAAGACCAGAATGACAGGCATTCCAAGCATATTTTTACTATTACACATTGCTATTCTCAGTGTCAAAAACATTTTGGAAGTTCCTGGGATGATTAATTAATTCATCCTGTGTATATAAGTGCATGGGTTTGCCCTCACCATGCTTCCTATGTTTTCTGCTTGCAGTTACTTCATTGTTTAACACTTAAGTCCTTGATTTCCATTTAGCTTTGTTATGCCTCTCCATTTTTATTTCTTCTTTTGAGATCTTACACTAGGGAAACTGTCCAACATTTACACATGTAGGTCTGCTTTATTTCACTTATGAGCATATGTTGAAGATACATCTATTTATATATGAAGTCTTCTAGTTCATCATTTCTTATTGCTGAGTAATATTCCATTGTATAAAAATACCAGATCTTTTTCAACCGTTCTTCAGACAATGGGCATTTTGGTTGTTTCCAAGATTTGGCTATTATGAACTGTGCTGCTATAAACATAGGTGCCCAGATATCACTATGGCATGATGCTTTTAGTTCTTCTGTGGAAATTCTCAGTAGGGGAGTAGCTGGATTGAATGGGATTTTCAGTTCTAGTTTTTTAAGGAGTCTCCACACTGCTCTCCATAATGGTTGCACCAATCTGCATTCCTACCAGCAGTGGAAAGGGGTTCCTTTTTCTGACAGCCTCTCCAACATTTGTTGTTGCTTGATTTTTTTTTTTAATGCTATCCATTCTTTCTGGGGTGAGATGATATCCAAGTGTTGCTTTAATTTGCGTTTCATGAATGGCTGGTGAAGTGGAGCATTTCTTCATGTAGTTGTAGGCTTTCTCTGAGAAGTGTGTGTTTATTTTGTATGCCCATTTCTGGACTGGGTCTTGGAATTTTGGGAGCCCCAATGATTTTTAGTTCTTTATAGATTTTAGGTAGGCAGAACACCTTTGTTTGAATACTTATTAGTTAAAATATTTTCAAAATCTATAGGTTGTCTTTTCACTCTGTTGGTAATTTTTGAGGTTAAAAATTTTTAGCCACAGGAGGTCCCAGTTGTTGATTCTTTCAAGTGTTAAATGTGCATTTTGGTTTTTGTTGATGAATTCTTTGCCTACCCCACTGTCTTCAAGATTTTATCTTTTTCTTCCAGGAGGTTTAGCATTTCTCTTTTGATATTTAGATCTTTAATTCATTTTGACTTTAGTTTAAAGCATGTTGATAGACCTGGGTCAAGTTTTAATTTCGGCATGTGGAGAGCTAGTTTTTCCAGCACCATTTGTTAAAGAGGCTATCTTTCCTCCACTAAGCATGTTTGGCCCCTTTGTTGAAGATAAGGTGGCTGAGTGTGTTTGTATTTGCTTCTACATCTTCTAGTCTATTCCACTGATCCTCAGGTCTATGTTATTTGCCAATACCATGCTTATTTTATCACAGTAGCTCTGTAGTATACTTTTATGTCAGGGATCATAATGCCTCCTGCCTTACCTTTGTTGCCTGGGAGTGTCTTTGCAATTCTAGGTCAATTTTGGTTCCAGATAAATTTTAGGAATGGTTTCTCCAGATCTGTGAGGTATGTTGATGGTATTTTGATAGGCATTGCATTAAATCTGTATAACAATTTAGGAAGTATAGCCATCTTCATAGGAGAACCAACGTTCTTCCTATCCAGGAGCAAGTAATATCTTTCCGTTTTCTGAAATCCTCTAGGATCTCTTTTTTTTCAAAGTACTGTAGTTGTCATTGAAAAGATCTTTTACTTCTTTAGTTAGGTTAATTTCTAAGCATTTCATTTTCCTTGGAGCTATTGTAAAAGGTATTGCTTCTTTAATTTCTCTCTCACTGTGTTGGTTGTCTGTGTAGACAGATGCTATTGACTTTTGTGTGCTGACTATGTATTCTGCTATGCTACTAAATTTGCGTATTAATTCTAGTAGCTTCTTGGTGGAGTTCTCTGGATCTTCCAAGTAGATTATCATGTCATCTGCAAATACAGATAATTTAACTTCTTTATTCTTATTCCTTTTATTTGTTTAATGGATATAGCTAATGATTCTAGAACTATATTGAATAGGAGTGGTGATAGGGGACATCATTGCCTTGTACCAGATCTTAGAGTAAAGAATTTAAGTTTTCCCCAAATTAGAATTATGTTAGCTGTTGGATTGTCATAGATGGCCTTTATCAGATTGAGGTGGAGGCCCTCTATTCCAGTTTTCTGTAGGACTCCGAACATAAATAAGTGTTGGACTTTTTCAAAAGATTTTTCAGCATCAGTTGACATGATCATGTGATTTTTCGCTTTGGCTATATTGATATTGTGTATCACATTTATAGATTTGCATATATTGAATCATCCTTGCTTCCCTGCAGTGAGTCCTACCTGGTCATAATGTATAATCTTCTTGATGAATTGCTGTATCCTACAGCGAGGATTTTATTGAGGAGTTTTGCATCTATGCTAATGAGAGAAATTGGATTGTAGTTCTCTTTCTTAGTTGCATCTCTCTCTGGTTTTGGTATCAGTGTAATACTTGTCTCTAGGAACAATTTTGGGAGGATTACTTCCTTTTCAATTTCACTGAAAAGTTTGAAGAGTATTGGGTTATATCTTCTGCAAATTTCTCGTAGAATTCAGTGGTGAATCCATCAGGACCTAGGCTTTTCTTTGTCCGTAAGCATTTTATTACATTTTGTATTTCATTGACTGTTACTGGGTTCTTGAGAGATTTTACGTCTTCCTGATTCAGTTTCTGTAATTTATACCTTTCTAGGAACCTACCATTTCATCTGTGTCTTCAATTCTGTGAGAGTAAAGATTCTTAAAGTAGGTATTGATGATCCTCTGACTCTCTGCTGTGTCTGTAGTAATTTCACCCCTTTCATTCGTTATTGCTTGAATTTGTGTCCTTTCTTTGCTCTTTTTGATGAGGTTAGCTAGGAGCTTATCAATTCTATTTAATCTTTCAAAGAACCAGATTTTTGCTTTGTTTTTGTGGGACCGGGGATTGAAGTCAGGCCTTTGTGCTTGCCAGGCAAGTGCTTATTCTACTGAGCTATTTCCTCAGCCCCAAGAACCAGATTTTTGATTCATAATTCTTTGTATTGTTTTCTTTGTCTCAATTGAATTAATTTCTGTTCTAATCTTCATGATTTCCTCCCATCTTTGGGCTTTTAATTTTGTTTGCTTTTCCATGTCTAGTTGGTTTAGGTACTCCATGAGAGTATTTATTTGTTCTCATTCTGTTTTCTTAATGTGTGAGTTCAGCGCTATTAATTTCTCTGTAAGAACTGCTTTCATTGCATCCCATAAATTCTGGTGGCTGTGTTTGAATTTTCATTAAATTCAAGATATTGTTTAATTTCTTGTTTTATTTCATCTGTAACCCACTGGTTGCTGAGAAAGGTATTCTTTAATTGGCATATATTTCTGTGGTTCTTTCGTTTCTTTTGTCATTCATTTCCAGTTTCGCTGCGCTGTGGTCAGATAATATGCATGAGATAATTTCTGTTTTCTTGCATATACTTAAGCATGATCTGTGGACTAATATGTGATCCATTTTGGAAAATGTCCCATGTGCAGGTGAACAAAATGTGTTTGGTTGGAACACTGTATGTATGTCCACTAATTCCAGTTGTTTCCAGTTCTGGCTTTGCTGTGCTACTTCTTTGCTAAGTTTTTTGTCTGCTTGACCTAAGGGGTGCTAAAGTCTCCTATTAAGATAGTGGTATTGAATATTAGATTTTTTATGTCCATTAAGATTTGTCTTATATAACTTGGTGTTCCTGTGTTGGGTGCATAAATATTTATGAATGTTACCTCTTTGTCTTGAATTTTTCCCCTCAGCAGTATGTGGTGGCCTTCTTTTTTTCATTTGATCATATTTTGCTTGACGTTTAGACTGTCTGCACACAGGATTGCTACCCCTGCTGTTTTTATGGGCTGGGATATGTAGTATTTTTTTTTTCCATTCTTAAACTTTTAGCCTATGTGTTTCTTTATGAGTTAAGTGTGCTTCTTGTATACAGCATGTTCTTGGATTTTGCTTCCTTATTCACTCTGCCAATCTGTTTCTTTTAGTTGGAGAGTGGAGTCTATTTTCATTGACGGTTATAATTGGAATGTATTGACTTATGACTGACATGTCTTTTACTTACAACTGTTTAACACTTTTTCTCCTCTGTTTCATTGGTTGCCCTCTTTGGTGGGTTCTTTCTGTTCTCATTTGTGGAGTTTGGGTCACTTTGGTCCCTCTCTAAAATATCTTTTATTATTCTGTGTAGTGTTGGCTTTGCCATCATGAAATTATTCAGTTGCTCCTCATTGTGGAAGTATTTCACTTCTTCCTCATATTTGATAGAGAGTTTTGCAGGGTATAGCAGTCTGGGCTGGAATTTGTTTTCACAGAGGACTTGAAGCACTTTGCTCCATACTCTTTTTGACTTCATGGTTTGTAAAGAAAAATCTGCCATTATTCTGATGGGTTTTTCTTTAAGTGTGATGTCTTTTCTCTAGCAGCTTTCAGTATATTATTTTTCTGGTGATTTCTGGGGTCTTGATTATTGTATGTCTGGGTATGTTTTTAGTACATGATGTTATTTTGGGTTCTGTATGCTTCAGTTAGCTGAATGTCAAATTGTTTTCTCATATTTGGGAAGTTTTCTGCTATTACTTCTACTCATATTCTTTTTATATCCTTTGTATTGACTCCTTTCTCAATGATTCCTATTAATATCACATTATTCATTTTTGCATTATCTTGCAGATGTTGAATTATTTTTTCCTGCATCCTAGTTGTTTTTAAGATTTTCTTTCAGACCTTTTCACTATTTGCAGCTGTGTCTTCAAGATACAAAATTCTATCCTCACTTTTGTTCATACAGTTTTGCCAGCTTGTAATTGAGATTTTATTTTCTTGTATACTTCTTTGAAGTTGTTTCATGTGATCTATTTCTTTCCTGTATTGCTCAATCAGGGAATCTATCATTTTTCTATTTTCATCTAATTTTTTATCAGTGTCTTCTTTAGTAGCATTTAAGGTTTTCATTACAGTTATCCTTTCTCTACGTCAGGGATTATTTCTGCTCTAATCTCCTCTCTACTTTTCTGCAGTTGTTTCCTTACTATAGATGTTATTACATTAGAGATGTCTTTTTTTTTTTTTTTTTAAATTCAGAGGCTATTCCTGATCGGATTTCTTCTACAAGTTTCTCCAGTTTTTTTTCCACTTCAAATTCTATTAATTCATGCATTTCTGTTTTTAATTCAGATGTTATCTTTGATCTGAGTTCCTCTATATGTTTCTTCACTTGTCTGCCTAACTCAGATGCTACCAGTTGAGAGATTCCAGCTGCCTGATTCCCCTTTTCTACAATGGTACTGTCTCCTGTATTTGTTCTGGGTGGACTCGGGACCTGAGATTGCATCTTGCTCCTTCTCTTTGTCATTTTGCATGATCTCTACACTTTGGTGAAGTTATACTGTTAGCACCTATCAAAATTTGGGTCTAGATCCACCAGTCTTGATCCCTTCCAGATGTGCCTGGATAAGTCTAGCTGCTGTACTTGACTTCTTCCTACTGCAACTGGACACAGACTGAGATGGTCAGTGTGAGGGGGCAGGGTCGAGATTCCAGTGGCTAGAGGCACCATGGCACAAGCCCAGGTCAGACAGCTTAGGTTGGTGGAGGCCTGGTTCTCGTGGCTGGTGGTGGGAATAGTTCCTACCTGGGCATAGGCTCGGGTGGGTCAGTGTGGGCAGGCAGGGGCCAGGTTCTGGTGGCTGGTGCGTAGAAGTGTACCTCTCTGGGGCAGGCAGAGAGGTCCCGGGGGTAGGTCTGGCTCAGTTGGCCAGTGTTCATGGGCAGGGACTGAGTTCTAGGGGCTGGCACATGGGAGCCCAGGCATGTCGATAGGTCCCAGGTTATTCAGCATGGGTAGGTGTGGCCAGGTTTGGTGGCTGGCCACACAGAAGCGCACTCCAGTGAACAGTTCCTACCTGGACACAGGCAGGGATCGGTGAACTTTCGTGGGCGGCCCCGGGTTATGGTGGCTGATGTGAGAGGGAGTGCGTGCATGTGGAGTTGGAGAGGTCTAGAGAGTAGGCCTTGGTTGGTCAGCTTTGGTGAGTGGTACTGGGTTCTGGTGGCTGGCCTACAAATTCTTGAAGATATTTTAATGAAAAAAATTTCTTTCTCAAATCTAATTTCTTCAATTTGAAAATAATGTGGCAGATGACGTAATAGAAAGAATAAAGCCAATTAGAAATTAGTTAACTCGGAGGTAAAACAGTTTCAGTGTACAGATACATCAGATAAAAGTGGAGTGGATAAAGAGACAATGGCAAATCTGAGAGCAAAGTATTAGATAATTTGTATAGTAGGGTAAGTATGATACTTTTCTAGATCAGTTTTATCTTAGAATATTTTTATTTGTAATAAAATGATTATAAAGGTCTTTGGGCATGACAGTGGTGGAAAGTGTCATTGCTATGTCATTGATCACTGCAGATACATGGGTTGAAGTGATTGTCCCAAAATATGTCCCTGCATCCTGTGCCATCCTGTGGCCCTCTGAGTGTGTGGTGACCAGGTATCTACCAATAAAGGCATTCATAGTTTTTATCTTGTCCTGTCTCAAAGTAAGCCTTAGATTCTTGAGGGTGGGGAACTGCACTCCTTGCAATGTTGAGCATCTGCTGTAGTGGCTGGTGGAGCACAAGCTCTGAAATGGGGGCTGAACAGGTGTCTGTTGAAATTGACTGGTGCCTTTTGTTGCCTCCTTTGAAGAGGAAAAAAATAAGGGAACTGATTAGCCAATGACATTCTAATATTTATTCTTTTAAAACCAAGAGAAAAAATCTCACATTCCATTAATTTACATTTATATACCATAAATAATTTAATTATGTTTTTAACTACATAATTAGCTTACGACAACCTTCTCCTTTTTCATGTTTGCTTTCAAAAGTAGGGATGATAAGTTAATTCACACCAAAGTGCAGAATGGATTTTATAACCCTCCCCAGTGGATTTGCATGTAATAGGGAGTAGCATGACACATATATATGTTTGTTGGGGAGGAAGACATGATATCTGGAGGTAACTTAACGTGAGTAGTCTCTTAGACCCTGAACCAAGTTATTCCATCACTGTAAGCACTAGTATCTTCATTTGAAAAGTAATACCTAAAAAGGTCTCAGGAGAAACAGTTGACATAAAAAACATAAGGAACGCATTCTAGTGCTTCACAGTTGGTGGTTGTGTACCTTCAGCCACCCTCATGTCACTTTTTCTTTTCCACTAGTATTTTCGGCCCAGTGGCAGGCCAGGTGGAGCACTGCTTCAGAAGGTTGGCCTTGTAGTATCCTGAGATGGAATCTCAAAGCCCAAGATGGTATAGCCTGTAGCTCTGGTATTAATACCACTGAAAAAGTTTCATGGTGATGGTGCAAAGTGAGCATCAATTGGCAGAGCAACGTGCGCATGCGTGTGTATGCATGGGTGCATGCATATGTGTGTGTGTGTGTGTGTGTGTTTTGCTGGTAGCAGGGAAAACTTTACTGCAGCATCACTACAGGGAAAATAACTTTGAAACACAACATATAATTAGAAAATGGTAGTAGAAAATATTTTCTCTTAATTACCTCAGAAAGGTAACCGGGATGACCACCTAACTGCAATAAACATAGCAACTCCAACTATCCTGTCACTCCCTGTAGTGTGGTTGTCCTTGTTTTTCATAATAACCAGCTCATCCTGCCATGGGGGTGGGGTTGCCTCAGTATGTGGTGCTGGGGATCAAACCACAGGTCCCTGTGGTTGCCTAAGCTTCCCTAAGCAGGCACCTTAGACCACTGAGCCATCTTGTCGGCCTGTGTCTTTGTTTTTCTTCATATCCTTTATCATCATCTGTCATTATCCCTCTAGATTTACTTTATCAGTTTATATTCTGTTTACTTATGCTCAAATGTAAACTAAGTACAAGAAGATGGGAAGAGGCTTTTGCCAGCCTTTTAAACAGCTTATATGTTCATGCCTAGAAAATGTCTAGTACACATAGTAGGCATCTTACTACACTGTTGCCATATTCACATTCATGAATGAAAAACATCAGGGCCAACTTATTAAATCTGAGCTATGTCATTTGTGTAGGAATAATCATTTACTACTAGGAGTCTGAGAATATTCTTAGCAGTTTACATGAAATTTCACTTTCCTGAAAATTTATTCTACGCGAATATGTTTTCGACATCTATTAGAATCTTCCTTGCTTGATAGTTGGATCTTAATGTGAGTAGTTTGGTAGATACTTATTGAGTATATGTTATGTGCGGAGGAATATAAACACAAATGAGACATTGCCTGTTCCCAGCAACTGATGTGAATTTAGAATTCTGGTACATTTAGGGTGCTCTCCAACTGTTACATCTTGATGATTTTATAAAAGCCACCCTTGGTTTTTCATTTATATTCTTGGTCCATTTTCACAGTCATCAATGTCATTTTATCATTTTAATGCTAATAGTAAAAATTCATATTGGAAATTCTGATTGAGAGATTAGTTTTTAAGAGCCAGATATTTAAACTGGGTAAGGCAAATGACTAATAAGTGTTTTTATTTGAATAATGTATCAAATAAAGTTTTGCTTTTTCCTCTAAGTTCTTAGTAACAGCAAAACATCTAAGAATGAGCTATTAAAACATTAGTGTAGGCAGTATTCTACATGAAGCATATTGATAATTTCGGGTTGAAAGTCATTCTTTTACCATAAAAGAGAGTGGTTTCTTTTTTGAAGCATACCCTGGAGCACTAGGAGTGTATGACTCTTGTTCTCTTCTGTTTGATCATACTGGTCTAAATTCACAGGGGAAAGCTATATTGCCTTGAGAATGTACCTGATTTCCCTGTACATTGAAGCATATCTATTGGCCTGAAGTGACCTTTTGGTACAAGAATTACTTATAATTTTATAGTGTGAAAATAGTTATATAAAGCTGTTTTGTTTAAAATATGTTCAAAATATGCATCTATCAGTATTCCATCCCCTTCACATTTTACATAGGCTGCTGGAAAACTCTCAGCCCAGGTAGTTATGAGTCTCAGTTACTGTCGTAAGCATTGCTTCCCGTAATTATCTTCACCTTGTTTTATTTATCTTTTCACTCCATTTTTATATATGTAGTTTGATCATAATTTATACTTCTTTGGAAAATACCTTAAATTCTTTCTGAAGTAAGCATAAATATAAAGCTTTTAAGTAAATTATAAAGTAATACTACCTTGGTCCAATTTTTTGTACATTATAGAACATCATGTTTCCTTTTGGTGCATACTGCAGCTGATTTTCTTTCTAAAATATTTATTTGGCACATTCTGGGCCATTTGTTGAGAGTCTATTTGCCAGTGTGTCTCAGGCTAACTCTCTTACGAGCAGCAGTGATGAAGCTGCCTAAAAGGCAAAGATTGAAACCCAGGCCTTCGCACAATATTTTCTCCTCTTAAAAAATTTCCACCATAGCCGGACGTGGTGGCTCACGCCTGTAATCCCAGCACTCGGGAGGCTGAGGCAGGAGGAT
>PVJA010046972.1:0-14879 GCA_004027025.1 Myocastor coypus
TTTTTTTTTTTTTTTTTTTTTTTTTTTTTTTTTTTTTTTTTTTTTTTTTTTTTTTTTTTTTTTTTTTTTTTTTTTTTTTTTTTTTTTTTTTTTTTTTTTTTTTTTTTTTTTTTTTTTTTTTTTTTTTTTTTTTTTTTTTTTTTTTTTTGTCTTTTTGAGACAGGGTCTCACTATGCAGTTCAGGCCAGCCTTGAGCCCAGGCTGGTCTCGAACTCATACCGATCCTCCTGTCTCATCCTCCCGAGTGCTGGGATAACATGCTTATTTTTTTTTGTAATGAGAATATGCAAACAGAAAAAAAGTACAGGTTTGTTTATGCTTTCTTGTAAGTACAAATGTTGTGATCAACGCTTTATTTTTTTATTATTATTTCTGTGAAAATGTCTGTTAATCCAGCCAATAGTTACTTACAGGGAAAATGGAGCATGGTATTTTTCTTCAGGTACAAAAACTTTCTCAAAAAAAACCTTAGTTAAGCCGGGAGTGGTGGCGCACGCCTGTAATCCCAGCACTCGGGAGGCTGAGGCAGGAGGATTGGTGCGAGTTCGAGACCAGCCTGGGCTACAAAAGTGAGCTCAAGGCCAGCCTCAACTGCATAGCGAGACCCTGTCTCAAAAAGACAAAAAAAAAAAAAAAACTTAGTTACCTGAATTGCCCTAAGATTATTTTGAAAACTGAATTTCAGTGACTGGGAAGAAAGGAAGAATAGAGGGAAGGTAGGGGGAGAGAAAGACAGAGGAGAAAAACAAAGAGAGCGGGAAAGAAAGGGAGACAGACAGACAGACAGACACAGCAACAGAGAGACAGAGAGAGCACTCACGTCTCCCTTAGCAACTATTAATAAGTCTTGATTGCAAATGAGGTGTGAATCATCTCTGCCCTACACCTATTCAATCCTAGAAAATCTTCCAGTTGCAAAGTGAGTGACTATTTTAAGATATGCCCACCTATGACTCAGTTATGATTACAAATCAATACTGACCCTTCTTTGTTTACTTGTACTTAACTTATCATAATCTAGGGGTTCTTTTTCCATTTATATATTGCTGGCCCCCACACTGAGATTCTAGAGAACAGGAATTGTGTCTGATTGTTCAATTCTATAGCCATCATTACCTGGAACATAAGTGTTCAATAAACAGTTATTGATTTAAAAATATTTTCTTAAAGGAACCACCAAGCAGGACAAGCAATTGAAAGGAGGGGGAAAATAAAAAACCGACAGCAAGAAAATAACATGACATGAGAAGCTAATATACATCAGTTATACCATTAATATAAAGAGCCTCAATTCACTAATCAGAAGAAATACACTCACAGAGTGGATCAAGAAACAAAATCTATCAAGTGCCTGTCTGGGAAGTACAATGTCCTAAGTTCAATCCCAAGCGCCTAAAGAAAGAAATAAAAATCAAACAATATGCTGTATACAAGAAATACATTGAACTCAAGAGGTAATTCATAGGCTAAAACGTCAAAGGATGGGGAAAGAAACACCTTCTTTATGACAGAACTCAGAAAAAATCAGGGTTGGCCAATGTGTTTGCAAACAATGAAAACTTCAAACCAAGAACGATCAAAAGAAACAAAGAAGATCACTACATACTGATGATGGGAAAACTGAAAAAAGAATAACTCATAAATATATATGCAGAAAATGTGGGACCATCTAGTGATATAAGACAAACCTTAATAGACATGAAAAATCAAATAAGTAATAATACAATCATAAGAAGGATGTAATACTCATTGTCACAAAGAGGTAAATGGCTAGACAAAAAATCAGTAAATACCAGAACTGAACCAAACTTGTGAACAAATGGAGTTAGAAAACTTTTACAGTGTTTCACCAACAACATCAGAATATATTCTTCTGGTTGTACTAGTGATGCTTTCTAAAATAGACCACATAATAGCACATAAAACATGTTGAAATAAATGCAAAAGAAATGACATCCCATTGATATTATCTGACAGCAGTTCAATGAAATTGGAAATGGTTAACAAAAGAAATTTCTTTAAAACTCCATAAACGTGGAAATTAAAGAATACTCTCCTCAACAAGCAGTGGGTTATGGATAAAATTAAATAAGAAATTAAACAATACTTACAATCAAATAAAAATGCAAATAAACTTACCAGAACCTGTGGGATGCAGTGAAAATAATATTAAGAAGGGACAAGATAGCTCAGGATGCTAAGTGCCTGTTTTCGCAAGTGCAGGGACCAAGGTTCCATCCCCACCTTGCATGTCCCACTGACCCTGTGCCCAGTGCATATTGGGCCAGAGTCTGGGCCTGGTGGCAAACACCTGTAATCCCAGCACTGGGGAGGCTGAAGATAGTAGGATCACTATTGGAGTCCGAGCTGCATAGTGACACCTTGTACAAAATACATAAAAATGAGAAAAAATAGATATACTGAGAATTTGTAGCAGTGAATAGTCACATCAGGAAAATAGAATAAGCATTAGTAAACAATCTTATTTTACTCATCAAGCTTCTAGAAAAAGAAATGTAAATTAAGCCCAAAGCCCAGAATGGATGAAGTTATAGAGATCAGAGAAAAAAACGCTACAAAGAATTAATGAATCATAGAGTTGGTTCTTTGAAGGGATAAACAAAATTGATAAACCCCTAGCCAACCTTATTAAAAAGTGGAAAAAAAAGCTCAAATTCATGCAATAAGGAATAAAAAGAGTGAAATCACTACAGACCCTATAGAAATTCAGATCATCAATACATACTTCAAATATCTTTATTCTCACAAGATAAGAGACACAGAAGAAATGAATAGATTCTTAGTACATATGAATTACCAAAGCTTAATCTAAAAGATATGAAAATCCTGAATAAACCAATATCAGTCAGTAAAATTGAAAACACAATTAAAAACTTACCAACAAAGAAAAACCCAGACAGCTAAATTCTAACTGAAAGTTAGAGAATTTTCAATGCTGATATTTCTTAAACTCTGTAATGAAATTGAAAATAAAACCATACCCCTAACTCATGCCTAGAAGCAAGATTACCCTGGCACTAAAACCAAAGAAAGACCCAAACAAAGAAGAAAACCACAGGCCAATCTCCTTGATGAACATAGAGGCAAAAATCCTAAACAAAATGCTAGCAAACAGAATGCAGGAAGTATTCAACAAGAATTATATATACACCACGAAAAAGTGAGATTCAGCCTGCCTGTGAATGGAAGCATGGTTCAACATATGTAAATTAGTAAATGCAATACACCATATCAACAAAGTCCAAGACAAAAGTCACTTGATCATCTCAATAGATCCAGAAAAGGCTTTTGATAAATGTCCAACACTCATTCATGATGCAATGAAAATCAGAGTAGGTGGTCTGTACCTCAGTCAGATAAAAGCCACCTACGACAAACCAACAGCCAACATGAATCAAAATGGACAAAAACTGAAATATTTCACTTTAAAAATCAGAAAAAGGCAAAGATTCAACTTTTACCATTTCTGGTCAATTTAGTTCTGGAAACATTAGCCAGAGCAACTAGACATGAGAGAGAAATAAAAGAAATAAGAATGGGAAAGGAAGAAATTAAATTATCATTATTCACAAACTGGTCAACAATGGCTGTGACTCATCCCTATGGCTGACACTGACAACAGTTCTACAAAGCACTGTATTTGGTTCCAAAGTTAATCCTGAGAAAATTTGACCTTGAAAAATGTAAATGATGAAAGTTTTGTTAGACAGGTCTTACTTTAACTTGCCCTTGATCACCTAGCAGAAAAGCTTAATTATGAGGCATAAAACACAGAGCTAGATTAGTATGGTGAGCTGTAAGAGGCTTAAATCAATAGCCTTCAACATTGCCAGTTTCACCGGTAACCCACTGCAATTATGGAACATTAGACTGTGTGTACAACTACTTCCTCTTATTTCAAAGAGAAGAAAATTTTTCTTCTTTTTTTTTCTCTACCAATATCGATTAGAAAATTTATCACATCTACACCCTGTGTTCTGTATAACTATTATGAGGACAACAATATGCAGTGTGTCAATTATTGCAAATGTACTACTAACATGTTTTGAAAATCTCATATTATTATCGCTTATTAAAAGTAATAAAAAGAAAAGAAATTATCATTATTCACAGATAACATAATACTCTGCACAAAGGAACTGAAAAACTCCACCAAATGACTTCTAGACTTAATGTTCAATTTCAGTAGTATAGCTGGATAGAAGATTAACACTCAAAAATAAATAACATTCCTATATCCAAAAATAAACTCACTCAGAGAGAAACTAGGGAAACCCCACACCTCACAATGTCATCCAAAAAAATCGAATACTACAGAATCAATCTAACAAAGGAAGTGAAAGTAAAATTAATCTTACATTGAAAATTACAGAACTCTGAAAAAGGGAATAACAGAGTGTTTCAGAAAATTGAAAAACAGACTTTGCTCATGGATATCAAGAATCAACATAGTGAAAATGGCCATACTCACAAAACTGTTATACAGATTCAGTACAATGCCAGTCAAAACCGGTTTATATCTAATAACCTAAACAACTAATTTGAAGGCAACAATATGAAAAATAATAACCATTGTTAATTTCCTATCATTTTCTTTACTCAAATTTTGAATCATTTCTAATGGTTGTTTTTACTATTTATATTTTTAAAAATAAATAAATAATATAAGAAAAATACCTCTAGTATGCCTCACAGATCCAGAGAAAATATTTCTAAAATTCATCTGGAACCAGAAGAGATCTCAATAGTAAAAGCAGTCCTAGCAACAAAGATAAGGCAGGAAACATCACAATCCCTACCTTAAAATTATACTATAAAGCTACTGGGATAAAATCAGCATGTACTGACATAGAGACAGACCTGAGGATCAGTGAAACAGATGAGAAGATGCAGACACAACTACAAACACACTCAGGTACTTTGTCTTTGACAAAGAAGCCAACTACCTTCACTTGAAGAAAGATAGCTTCTTTAATACATGACATTGGAAAAACTGGATTTCCACCTGTCAAACACTAAAATTAGGCCCATGTCTATCACCATGCACTAAACTAAAGTCAAAATGAATCAAATACTTAATTTATTTATTTATTTTTGCAGTACCAGGGATTGAACTCAGGACCCTATGCTTGCCAGGCAAGTGCTTATTCTACTGAGCTATCTCCCTGGCCCTCAAATATTTAAATACTAGAACAGAAACACTAAATTGACTAAGGAGAAATTAGATGGAAATCCTGAAGAAAATGGGGTAAGTAGAGAGTTCATGAACAAAACAAACTGCATGAGAGATACTTCAAAGAATCAACTGGAATCTCATCTTTTTTAAAAAGTTTCTGCTTATCAAAACAAATCACCAACAGAGTAAATATAAAACCCATGAAATGGGAAAAAATTATAGTTGACTGTTCCTCAGATGAAGGACTTCTACCTATAGCATATAAAGAATTTTTAAAAGTCAGATCTCCAAATATAAACTTTTCACATGAAGGAATACAAATGGCAGGCCGGGTGTGGTGGTGCACGCTGGTAATCCCAGCACTTGGGAGACTGAAGCAGGAGAATCAGTGTGAGTTCGAGACCAGCCTGGGCCACAAAAGTGAGCTCAATGCCAGCCTGAACTGCATAGCAAGACCCTGACTTACAAAGAAAGAAAAAAAAAAAAAGACCCTGTGGGTCTTCTCCAGAGCCTGAGAAATCATTGGGTTGTTTATAAAATGTTCAACATCATTGGTCATTCAAGAAATGCAATTTAAAACAGCACTGAGATTCCATCTCACCCCAGAAAAGAACACCTGCCATCAAGAAGTAAACCAATAACAAATGCTGGAAGGGCTTTGGGGCAAAAGGAATCTTTTTCCACCATTGGTGGGAGTGTAGACTGGTACAACCACTGTGGAAATCAAAGTGAAGATTCCTCAGAAAGCTACAAGTAGAGGTCCCATTCAATCTAGCTCTTCCTCTCAAGGATATTTTTCCAGAAGAACTGAAAACATCATACCACAGTGATATATGTGCACCCATGTTTATAGCAACACAATTTGTCATAGTTATGTCTTGGAAACAACCAAAATGCCTATCAACTGAGGAATGGATAAACACTATGTGATTTTTTATATATCAGGGTGTTACTCAGCTATAAAGAAAAACTTGAAGTTTTTATAGGTAAAAGGATACAAGTAGAGACCATACTCATAAGTGATATAAATGAGACTCACATATGCAAACATCCTATTGTCTCTAGTGTAGGAAATTGGAAAAGTAAACAGAATACAACAGATATTGTCAAAATAGAAAGAAACTGCTCAAAAGAAAAGAACAACTGGAACGTGGGAAACACGAAGAGACATTTTATATTTATTTATATATTTAAATATATATTCATATTTTAAAGTATATTATAGCTAAAGTAATTCACTACTCATTTCTACTGGTTTATTGGAAGAAACAGTTAATGCCTGATTTTTTTTTCAAATTTTTTGACCAGTTTTGCATCCTTTTATCTGGTACTCTGAACAACTACTCTGAAGATAACAAGAGGCAGTATAACAACCTTTGTTTTTACATTGTCTGGGCCTATCATCTTGGTTTGAAATTCAGTATAAATTTTAATGTCTTCTATTTTTATCTCTTTAAAATGAAAAAAGTGTCTTTCCCATTGTACAGCTTCTCTTAAGTGTTAAAGAGTTAAATAAGATAATACATGTAAAATACTTAGCACTGTTTTGCACAGTTGAGATAAAAAATAAATCAGAACTCCTGTTTCACTTGACTCAAATCCCTGCTTCTTTCAAACAGACCTAAATATTTTAGAGTATCTTCTCTTTGTCATCTGATCTTTCTTTTCACTAACGATAATGGAGAATTAATATCAAAAATAAATAAATCATTTCATTATTTGACAGCATTCCCCTGTATTCTCTTCTCAATATAGTTCTTTTCCATATACTTTTTATAAGTGCAATATTGTTATTTAAGAAAGAAAAACACTATGCATTTCCATGTCAGTTATTTTTACAGCGGTTTCTAAATTACACAGGCATTTAAAAAGAATGAGTGTCAGATTAAGCTACCATGTACACATGCCACACATGAACTGCTTTGTGGCAATTTTACAGAATGTCAATGGCACCAGGGTTGAGTATAATTAGGTAATTCACCAAGCTGATTTTTATTCTAAAAGCCAATAAACTACTCTAAAACTCCCTTACAGTCACAAGCTCCTGAGCCAAGTAATGTGAGATTTAGAAATATTAAAACAAAAATAAATTTCATACAGTATTTTTACTGGCTTTCTGTCTGTTAACATCTCAGTGGAAATCTTAAACAGAACCAAATAGCTGACTCGATTTATTGACATTCAAAATATCTCTGGCACTTTGTGATAATTATGTAAGTACTAATGGCATTTAAATTTTATTTAGTTATTAGACTTCTTTAGAGCTTTAGCTCCAGAATCCAAAGTGCTTTATAAAGAATTGATAAGCCTCATTATTCAGAAAGCAAGAACCAGAAGAACTCATTTAATTGTACATTACTATGTAGTGATGTTTTTGCTTATATTTATGGAGGGAAGAGGGCTGAATTCTGCTAAAGTTTCATGTTAGTTACCTCCTTAAAAGCCCTATCTCCAAATGTAGTCATTTTGGGGATTAGGTGCTATACATATGAATTTATCAGGAACATAGTTCAGGCAATAAAAGCATGAAATGTTTTGTGTGGACCCGATAGTCTTGTACACAACAAGCACACACACACAGTCACAACACATCCCAGGTACCCACAGAGGTATACAGATCAACACAGCAAAGACCAGTCAGTGTGGGCTTGTCTGTGTGCATAAATTTTATGGTTCTCAGACACTGCCACTCTGAACAATTTGTAGTCAGAAAAAGAAATCATCTTTTTTTTTTTTTTTTTAATCTAGAACTTGGGATTGAACTCAGGACCTTGCACTTTCCAGGCAGGGACTTGTACCCCTGAGACACTTCACCAGCCCAAGAAATTATCTTTTACACAAGTGAAATTACAATACAACTTAAACCTTAGCAAGGATCCAGGTACAGCTGAAGTGCCCTGTGCCCCTTCATTACAGCGCTGTGTCAATCTTGAGTACACTTAAGTTTTAGGCCTAGGGCTGAGGAGATAACTTGGCAGTCTAAGCTCCTGCCTGGCAAGCACAAGTACCTGAGTTCAGTTCCTGGTACTGCACTCCATGGCACTGCCAGCCTTGTGCAGTGCCAGCCGCTAAAACCAGAAGTGTTGGCACATACCTATAATACCAGTGCTGGGGAGACTGAGACAGGAAGATTACTATGAGTGTGAGCTATCAAATACATACATACATACATACATACATACATACATACATAAATGCATATGTACATAAGTTATTTTTAAAATTTAACAACAAAAAAAATAAAATAAAAAAAGAGAGCCCAGTGGAAGGAACAAAAGACTAGAAGATACTCAGCATTCCCAAGAGGAAAAAATCATCAACCAAAATCAAGTGAGCTGAAAGAACTGTATTCAAGCTCTGATTCTACAGAAGTTTCAATTAACTTCGGAGGAAAAAGCAAAGGAGCCGACACAAATGACCGAATTGCTGGGCACATCGCTTTTCAGTGACAAATGATTGATTGCGATAAGTTTCAGTGATTACAGTTGATGTATTTACGTATGACATTTATGCAGGAATAAGAGGACTCATTCACTTAAAAAAAAATGTGGGCTTTTTTGTAAAATCCCTCAACACAAAGGCTGTATGTATCTCCTAGGAGCCTTGTCTGGTAATGCAAGGCTAGATCCTACAACAATTGATACAACTGACTCTTGTTTAAATGTGCCCTTGCCCTTCTGTTCATGATTTCAGCTAGCACTGATGTTGCCTGAAATGTCGATAATGAGAATGTCTAGATACAAATGCAAATACAACACTGTGTTATTACACATGCCAGTGTGTCCCAAGGATGGAAACTGACCTGCTCAGATTGGACACCTCTTGGGCTGTGGGGCTTGACTCAATAACCATGCGCTCTAATGAGCTATAACAAACACAGTAACTCACAGTTTCATAGGTTGGAAGTCTGATGTGGTTCTCGCCATGTTAAAATAAAGGCATGGGGAAGGACTGGGATCCTTTCTAGAAGCTATAGCAGAGGGTCCTGCTCCACACTAATGCAGACTATTGGGATATTCATACAGACTTGTGGTTGTGGCACTGAGGTCTCTGTTTTCATCCTGGCAAGAGCTAAGAGCTGTTCCCAGTTGTTCCCAGCTGTTCCCAGTTCCCCAGGGCACCCCCTTTTCTATCTCTAAGGCAGCAATAATGAGTCTCACACACTTTGAACCCCTCCTCCTGTTATCATTGCACCGCTGTGCCTTTGTCCAATTAAAAAAAAAAAAAAAAGTTTTCTACTTATAAAATGAATGTGATTAGACAGAACACACCTGGGTAACCCAGGTGAGTCTCCTTAGCTAAAAGTGTGTGTGCTTGATCACAGCTTCACAGCTGCCCTCGCCAAGGGAGGGAAGATATTCACAGGTTCTAGCAATTAGAATGCTTTAACTTCATTACTTTGCCTACTACACCATGCCCAAAGGCCTGAGGTTCCCATTTTGGGCGTCTCACCATTGCTTCATATTCAAACTTTCTCCTTTCCTTCCCCATTATTATGCCCAGAAATCCAGTGTAAGATGAACACGAGCCATCATTTTCTCTTGCTCTGGCTTTTTAGCCTTTCAGATTTGGCAGATGTTTGAGTGATGTGACTTCAACTCTGCTTAAAGATCAGCCACACTGCTCCACCACATGTCGTCCAGTAAGAGCCCAACATTGTTTCTATTCTTCTTACTCAAACTCTAGATCCAGAATCCAGCCCCTTGTGAACCACTGATTTTATTATAAATTTTATTTTATTTTATTTTATTTATTTTATTTTATTCTGTACTTTTTAGGGAAGGAGCTACAGGGTATTCAGAGTCTACTGCTAGGTTGGACTCGTAGTGATCTGCCTATTTACAGCCTCCCAAGAGCTGGGATTACAGACGCGTCACCACACCCAGTCTTACTTGCCATCTCAGCGTGCCGCCAGGGATGGGGCTGACACAGCAGTAAAGGGGACTGAGCCCCTGGCCCTGCACCTGCTTGCAGGCACTTTAATACAATGACTTATTTGGCTGGACCTAATAAATTTTAAAAGGCAAAAATTTTTTAAACATACTAACTCATGGTGTTGATTGCTTCCAGGAAACATGCTTCAAAAACAACTTCAATTAAGACCAATAAGAGGTTTTTAGTAAGTGAAGTGGATGTATACACATTAAAAGAAGGAAGGAAAGATTCCTCTTTAAAATTAAATAGATTCTATTTAATCAATTCGCTTGTTGATTTTTCTACCACTTGAGTTGCTATTAAAATCAGATGCAAAGATCTGGCTTTCTTATTAAGAGATAAAGCTCATAAATATTTTTCATTGCCTCTTAATTCTTTTCAAATAGGTATAATAATAAACACTGTAATTCTGTTTTTAAAAATGGGCCCAACATGCAGCTTTTTATTTTGGAGCAATCTACACGTGACTAAGGACAGATAAAGGGAACAAATGCCTCATGGACATGAGTGTGACCTGTTCTCCTAGTGTCTGTGCCGACACCTACATCTGTTCCACATGACTCTGTAGCATACAACTTGCACGCTTAGACTTGGTTTACAGTAAGATGTTGAGTGGTTGCCCAGGGTTACCCACCCACCACTAAGATCATCTCCCCTTCCCTTCTTGAGCTTTTTCCCCTTGGCATTTCTTAAGTAAAACACCATATACTAAATTCATGTATGTGTCCATAAATAAAAACATTCCTGTGCCCTCCATACTTGCAGTTAGTACCTGCATTGACAGATAGAGAGACATCCTCCTCCCTTTGATTTGGCATCAGTGTCTTAGGCCACACCATCTGGAACATAAGTAATGGTGGTGACATGCTAGAGTCAAGACAAGGGCTAGGATATTTATTTCAAATGAATCATTATTCTTAGAAGGTTTTATTTGAATCTTTTACCTTTCACCTTAGGGGGGGAAATGTTTATTTGATTTTTTTTATAGTCTACATATCTTCCATTGCCCTGTTCAATTTTCTCTCCCCTCAGGTGAACTGAGCATAGCAACAGCAAAGACCAGTAATAATGGGACAATTCTGTGTGAAGCAGCCACAGGAAAGGGACGCGGTGTGCGTTCTTCATCCACAACCATACTCGCAGGCTCATTTTCCTAGATGCTTGGCCACTGTGAGAATATCAATTCACCTCTGTCAAAGAAGTCAGGTCTGTTTATGCTGTTCTGCCTTAAATAAAATCTCAGGAAAGCAAATAACTGTCTCCAAACTCTCCTGTACTATTGTGACAAAGCTCACGAGCCAGAAACTTCCTTCCCAGTGGAGCCTATGGCCCCATGGCCCAGAGTACGTTGTGAAATTCTCTGCTCCCACCACTTATCCCTATAATGAACATTCTCTAGCAGAATGTGCTTTCTGGCTAAAGGATTCTATCATTTTAGAAGTCACATTCAATCTAGGGTATAAGTTACGATTTTACAATCGAAGGACTATCCGCCAAAGATAGAAAACCTACTTAACATATTGCAAATACAACGAATGGATCGAAAGTAATCCAGAAAGAAGTCATCTCTTCCGGGTGGGATCTCAAAGTCCACTCCACACTTACATTTCAAGAACAAAGAGAATAGCTGATGAAGAAGGTCCTATTTTAGCCTATCACTCTCTCTGCAGATAAAAGGAAGACCTGAGAGTGGCAGACTGCCAGCGCTCCTTCCCATATAGCCTCCGGAGTGAATACGTAACTCACTTCAGCTGCCACGCGTTGAACTCTAACCACATACAGACCATGATGTGCTGACCAGTGCAGCCACAAGAAACTATTAGACGCAATGGTCCTAACAGTACCATTAGCCTGATCAAGATCATTGTAATACACTTTTAAAATATTACTTGTACTCTAACACATGAAGAGCAATAATTAATTGCGGGCACCAAAAATGGAAGGAGCAAATGAGCTTTATTTTGACATAATGCTAACGTTTCTGAACAAATAGTATGTACGTAATAAAGCTATGCAGTGAGAGAAGAGAAAATTAACTGCCTCTGAAAAGCTGACACTGAAACAGGACAGAGGCCTTAGTGCTAAATAAAGACATCAATTTGGCCACTCTTCGTACGTATGGGAAAATCATGGTGGGATGTAAAGCGAAATAAAAGTTAATGATTTTGGAGCAAAGCTGCGGGATGCAAGGGCTCTGTGGGGAATAAACAGACCAGGAGCCAGTCGGAGGGGTCTATGAGATGAAGGTCAGTATCCAGTCCATTTTGCAGAATCAATACGGTGCCTTGGACTTGTAGTCAGTCTCATAAGTCATAGATTGATGAAGCCATGTATCAACTTCCACCCTGCATCGCTCTCAATGCCTCTCATCGGCAGGAATTGCTGAGCAAAGGGTGTGATCAGAATTAGCAATGGAGATGGAACACTGACTGCCCACACACAGACTGGCAGAGAAACAACAGCAAGGAAAGTTCCATCGCTCTCAGAAGCCCATGTGTCAATCCCAGACTAGACTTCTGAAGGTAAAATGAAACTGGCATCAGAGGCTTTCTTCCATTAATGAGGTCGGTCTCAATGAAAATTGGCATTGCATACCCATCCGAAAAGCCCAGAGATCATACTAATGTTCACTCCTCTTTTTGGTTTTCTCATGGAAAAAAAATATCTGAAGAAATCGAGTAAGATACAGAAAGAAAACAATGAAGACGAGGAAACAGTCATTCATTCACTATACACCTACTGAATCAGGCACACTTCAAGGCACTAGCTATAGCAAACTCATCACAAATCTCTGTTTTCCTAGATCTGCCTATCAAAGGTAGACAAAAAATCAACAAAAAGCAAACCTGTATAGTATGTAAGAAGGTAATAACTTCAGTAGAGAATGCACAATAGAGACAATAAAGGCACTCTTTGAAGTAGTGAACCTTCATCAGGCCTGATGTTTTGAAAGTGCTCCCAGCCAGGAAAAGCAAACAGTTGGCTTCACCCCAGTTTCTGTTTGCAATTTAACCTTTTGAACTACTCATCAAAAACCATACAAAAGAAGCAACTTTGGGAATGAATCCCAGACTCCTGTCTCCACCTACAGATTGATCTGATGGTCTGGAAAACTAAAGTTCTGTGCTCTAATTATTATAACAGTAACATTTGCCTAACCCGTCTGTGACCCACTCACCGTTGTAAACACTTCCTGTGTATATAGAATCTTGATTGTCAACCTGACTAGACTGAGAGACTCCTGGGAAATTAATGAGGCACGGTGTTGGGTGTGGCTGTGAGAATGATTCCAGAGGTGACAGCCATGTGGGCCAGCAAACTGAAGAGGGAAGACCTGCTCTGCATGTGGGTGGCACCAGCCAATAAGGCAGGGACTCAGACAGAACAAAAGCAGGAGGAAGCCACACAGTACATGCCAGCTCGATTCCACATGAGCTGGTGCTTCCTTTGCTGCCCTCATCATATGGACATCAGGCTCCACCTTTCTCATCCTTCCAGTCCTTCAGCCTCAGATGAGAGCTGCACCTTTGGTCCTTCTTATTCTGAGGTTTCCAGCTTCTCAGACTAAGAAGCTACTGGATTCTCTTGTCTCTGCAGTATGCAAACAGCCACTGTGGAACTATCCAGCTTCCAAGCCTCCAAGCCAAACTAATAAATCTCCTTGATAGTAATGTATAGATTCTGGGGCCTAGCCAGATAACTCAATGGACTAAAGCTCCTGCTTAGGCAGAGCACAGCGGCCAGGGTTCAATCCTGCCCCTGGGGTGCTCTGAGATGGTGATTGAGACTGGGCATGGTGGTGCGAGGCCTATAGTCCCAGCTCTTGGGAGGCTGAACATAGAAGAACCATTATGAGTTCGATCTGTGTAGTGTGACCCTGTAGACCTTATAGACCCTGTACCAAACACTACCAAAAAAAAGTAATGTATAGATTCTATTGGTTCTGTTCTTCTAGAGAATCTTGGTCACACTGCTTTGATAAGATATGTTTGCTATCACCCTGGTTTTCAGAGAAGACCAAGACAGCAAATGCTACAGTTTGTGTCTAGATGCCCCCCCAACTCTCATGCAGTTTTAGTTGGGGCTTTTGGGGAGATGACTGAATCTAGAGTGTATGATTAATTCATAGTGCAATGCTAGGATTAAAGGTGCAGGGATAAAGGCTGGGTGATTGCTGGATCGATCCACTGGTCAGATCAGCACCTCCCTAACCCCAATGGACTGAATACAAGGACAGAGGGACTTGTCTCTCTCCACTTGTTGCTTTGATATAGTCTGGCAATCATGAACTGTTCTCTGTCAAGCCACCCTGCCTTGGAGCCAGATGATTTTGAACTGAAACCCCTACCAGCCATGAGCTAAATAAACCTTTTCTCCCTTAGCTTTGGGCATCAGGTACTTTGTCTCAGCCATGAGAAAAGTAATGAAAGTCATTCTACAAAGAGTAGAGCATGAATTTGTGCTGTCAGACCCTGAGCCTCTTGATTCCCACTGCAGTCTACCCATGCTTTGGTTGCCCAGGTGACACTGGTGTTCAGCCACATTCCTGCCCCTAACAGCCTGCCTCAGATCTACAGTTGGATGTGATAGACAGGGTAAAATTGATGTGCTCAAAATAAACTTGGCCAGGGGAGGTGATGCGCATCTATAATCCCAGCACTCAGTAGGTCGAGTCAGGAGGATCCCTATGAGTTCAAGGCCAGCCTGAGTTACACAGAAAGACCCTGCCTCAAAAAAAAAAAAAAAA
>PVJA010046973.1:0-14877 GCA_004027025.1 Myocastor coypus
AAAAAAAAAAAAAAAAAAAAAAAAAAAAAAAAAAAAAAAAAAAAAAAAAAAAAAAAAAGAGATCTTTCAACGGAAGGCAGAGTTGGGGAGTTGACCTCAGAGTTACTTGGGCTGGGTCGCACTTCTAGTTAAATCAATAATCAGTTGTCTTTGAGATGGAATTTATCTCCTCAGGGCCTTCTTTGCGTTTTTGTATACAGATTGTTATGCCAGAAGCCTGAGTTCTTTGAGCTCTAAAATGTACAGTTAGTCCCCAACTTAGGAGCAAATTCCATTCCAGGGGAATGTTTGTAAATTGGATTCACTTGTAACCCAACAAAGTGAGTCTTTTCAGTGTGAGTTTGCAACTGGAATGCTCATAAGTCTGAGCTTACTGTATAAACATGTCAATGAATTAAATTAGACAAAGATGCCCAAATTTCCTTGATAATTCAAAGAACACCTGGGACCCTGTTCCCAGGAAAATACAAGAAGTTTATTCCTCTTTTTTCTACCTACAATGCTCATGGATTAGACAGTCTGTAAAAGCTCTTTCATCTTCTTAAATTGTCTTATTTCTGCCAATGAAGACATGCTCTCTTCAGCATTTTAAATCACCTCATCTCTTTCAAAGGAACAAGGATAAAAGTGATACTGCCTTTCTTAGCTGATGTGTTCGTCCTTTGAATCACTCCCTCCATCTATGTAAAGTGGAGTCCCTCAGGGCAAAGGCTGTCTTTGTCTCTCTGCATTATTTTTCCAGTGGCTAGCATGGAATTGGATGCTTAATGATGTCTAATTATAATAACATGGATCATGATACAGTGTCATCTGTAAACATTCATAAGCTTAGCATAGATGCACATGATTTAAAACCTATACAAAATAGTGGAGAAACAGCCTTTCAGGAAATACACAAAGAACTTCTGTTTCAATGTTATAATGTAGAGTTAATGAAACAGCCCCAGAAGTTTATCTCTAGGAACCCATACCTTACAGTATATAGATGCAGGTGTAGATATATATTCAAGAGTCATTTAAAGTTGTCAAAGTTAATCACCAGATCTATTGTCCTCAAAGTCTGGCATTGAGAATCACAGCTTGAAGTTCAAGGTTAACTTTCTGTGTATTACAAGGACCCTGATATAAAGATTTGGTTTAGAAGGGATGCTTTCTAGTTGGCTGAGAATGTACCCCTCTAAGTACTTCCCCGTCCTTTCTTTAATTATGTTGAACAGATAGCTTTTTGAAAGGTGCTATACATTTAAGTGCCCTCTTAAGCAGATTCTCTGGAGCATAGCCTCCCCTTATGAGCGATGGTTATTATCTTGGGTTATGTGATAGTCTTCATAATCTTTAGGCCAGCCAATTACTGCAGAGTAAATACTGTACATGTAGACCAGTTGGCCCCAATGCTAACTGGCTCTGGAGTACAAATCTTGATTTTCATTAGAATTATCCAGGCCCTGTAGTTCAAAGAACAACATGTTCTTCAAGGATTTGTAAGAAAGTGAGTTATCCTTGGCTACCTTGCCCTTATTTCCTCTTTCCCACAGGGAATCAGATATATATCTGATTAAAAATTGCCATTCCATATTTATGAATAATGTGGTTGTCCTGCTGCCTGTTCACTTTCCTCTTTTTGTTCCATGTATTGACTTCCCATCAGAGAAAGAGGATTTAACACTGGTCTTTCCCATCTCTGCCTCATGTGTTCCCTTCCCATCCTCCCAGGATACTTTATCATAATTTTAGTTAAATCGATATTCAATGTTTACATTGTTATCACTCTATATGCTAGTTAGAACCCAATCATGTAGAAAACCATAATTACTTTTTCTTTTTCAGCACAGTTTTGTCAAGTCAATAATTGACTTGTTTGTGTTAAAGTTTAGTTTTCTATTTATGTAGGTCTGATTTGATCCATTGTCTAAATCTGTGCTTCTCAGACTATGTATGATGATTGACATTTTTTTTAAATTCTAATTTGTTATAGACACATGATCTTTAGATTTTAGGGCATATCTGTTAGATGGCCAACCACACTTTGTGTAGCACATTTTGATATCTTTTAAAATTTTTATTAGAATATGTTCGCAGTACATAATGATTACATTCATTGTGGTGAATTAGTGCAGGTCTGTAACACTTATTTTTTAATTCCCCTTTTCCTCCATCCCTTGGTTCTGTTCCCATTTAGAAGAGATTTATCTCCGTTTCCTATTATATATCTTTTATTTTTCTCTTTATTTTACTTTGGTCTTCTCATAGAAGGGAGACTCTGCATTTAAACAATTTTTTTTTTTTTTTTTGTCTTTTTGAGACAGGGTCTTGCTATGCAGTTCAGGCTAACCTTGAGCTCACTTTTGTAGCCCAGGCTGGTCTCGAACTCGCACTGATCCTCCTGCCTCAGCCTCCCGAGTGCTGGGATTACAGGCGTGAGCCACCACGCCCGGCTTAAACAAAATTTTTTAATTAAATTAAATTTTATTTTGTAGCCGGGCGTGGTGGCTCACGCCTGTAATCCCAGCACTTGGGAGGCTGAGGCAGGAGGATTGGTGCGAGTTCGAGACCAGCTTGGGCTACAAAAGTGAGCTGAAGGCCAGCCTCAACTGCATAGCGAGACCCTGTCTCAAAAAGACAAAAAAAAAAATTATTTTGAGACAGGGTCTTGCCACATAGTTCAGGCTGTCCTTGAACTCACTGTCTAGCTGAGGCTGGCCTTGAACTCTCAGTAATACTTCTACCTTGGCCTATGAGTACTGGATTACAGGTGATATCACCACACCCAACAACCCTACAATATTAAAGCCTGGGTGTCTGACTTATTTCACTTACCACCATGGTCTCAAGGTGCATCCATTTTCCTATAAGTGACTCCAATTTATCCTTCTTCATAGCAGGGTAATACTCTACTCTGTATAAATGGCACATTTTTTTTAAATCAATTCATCTGCTTAGATGCTTAGACACAGACTGCCTCCAAGATTCAGCCATGGTGAGTTAAGCTGGTATAAATGTGGGTTTATATTAACTGCACAAGAAATAGCACCACGAATCAATGAATGGAGTTAAATCAAATTCCAAGTCTTATGCACAAAGAAAGAAATAACCAACAGAGCAAAGTGATAATCTACAGAAAGGGAAAATTTTACCAGTTCTAAATTATTCTGGTTAGAGGACTAATATATAGAAAAGTCTCAAAAAGTCAGAGCTCTCCACAGAAATAAAAGATCTAATAAAAAAAGGGCAACTGAAGATAGTTGTTTCTCTGATGAAGTACAAATGGCCAATAAACACATGAAAAATTGTTCAAGTCTCTCTGTATGTATCTAACATGTCAGATATTTCATCAGCTGCCTTCTTCAGGAAGGAAGTCTCCTCTGAGCCTTCAAACACATAGGATTGGTTGCCTTTTGTGTGGCAAGTTCATAGCTATTCCAAGGGTCTAGAGTCTCCTTTTCCTTCAGCCTTAGCTTTTCCCCTCCTCTTCCTCTTCCTCCTCTTCCCTCTCCTCTTTCTCTCTTCCTCCTCTTCCTCTTCTTCTTCCTCCTCCTCTTCTTCCTTCCTTCCTTCCTTTCCTTTGTTTGGTTCTTTTGTTCTTTCTGAGACAGGGCCTCACTATATAGTTCAGGCTGGTCTTGAACTCACTGAGCAGCCCAGGATGGCCTTCAACTTGCAGTGATCTTCCTGCCTTAGCTTCCCAAGACCTGGGGTTACAGGTGTATGCCATTATGCTTATTTTCTTCCCTCTTATTTTGGTCTCCCGGTCCCAAGCCTTCTGCATCCGTTACTTTCTCCTTTGTCCTGATGGATTATACCTTTTTGTTGTAGGAGAAATTGAACTCAGGACCTTGTGCTTACCAGGCAGTTGCTTGTGTCACTGATCTATACCTCCAGCATGGATCACAACTTTTACTATTTTCCTGGAAAAGGATATGTGGAGAATAATTTCTCTCTCTCTCCTCTCTCTCTATCCCACACTGGGATACTCTGAGAGGCTGAGGCAGGAGGCCTCACAGTTTGAGCTATGCCTGGACAACTCAGTAACTTAATGAGACTTTGTCTTGGAATTAACAAGTGAAAAAAGAGAAAGACTTTGTACCTCAGTATGAAGACTGGACTCAACCTCTACTGCAGAAAAAAAAAAAATAAGTGAATGTAAAAGATATAGTTTTTACTTTACACTCTTGATTGCTTATTTGGCTGAACATAGAATTCTTACATGGAACTCATTTTCCTTCACTGTTTCACTGTCCTTCAGCTTTTAGTATTGCTGTCAGGAAACCTAAAGTCACCAGGCATAGTGGCACATGCCTGTCAACCCAGCACGTGGGACACTGAGGAAAGAGGAACACTGTGAGTTTGAGATCAGCCTGGGCTACACAGGGAGAGCTTGTAATGAAACAAAAAACAAAATGAAACAACAACAACAACAAAAATGGAACCTAAGATCACTTTGGTTCTGGAACTTTTATTTTATTTTTTTGAGAACCTTTTTATGTGACCTGTTTTTATTACTAAAAGCTTACAAAACCTCTCTTTTGATTCCAGTCTTCTATATTTTATATGTCAAAGAATCATGCCCATACATTATGCTGGCTATTTGATGAGTTTTTTCATTTAGGCGATATTCCTGGGTAATGGATTGCAGTGTCTGCTATGGTTTGGATCTTCTGGGTGCCCCAAAGGGCACTTCATGGGCTAAAGGTCTGGTCTGACCACTAGCTTGGTGTTCTTGGGAAATAGTGGAAACTCCAAGAAGTGGGGTGAAGAGAAGGTCTTGGGTCCCTAGGGGTGTGTGCAGAAGGGAGTTGTTGTAGGACCCACCTTGCTCTCTCTCTTTGATTCATCTTCAAGCCATCAGATGAGCGGCTCTGCTCTGACACAGCCCTGCTACAGGGCCAAAGCAACAGGGCCAGACATGCAAAACCTCTAAAACTGTCAGCCAACATAAACTTATATTTTATCTTAGCTATTTGTTATCATGACTACAATCCAGCTAAGAGAATTTCATTCACTCATTTTCCTTTGTAGAAGTACTATTATTTGAACATTGTTCCTAGATTTGTCCCTCATTTGAGGATTTTCCATATTGTTTTCATTTTGTCTTTTGGAGACAGTGTCTCACTATGCAGCTGAAGCTGGCCTTGAACTCACTCTTTAGCCCAGGCTATTCTCAAACTTGTATCAAGCCTTCTACCTCAGCCTCCTAAATGCTGAGGTATGAGCCACCACGCCTAGGTTGGCTTTTCCACAGTTAGTGGGTTTGAGTCTGTTTTTTCAAATGCTAACATAAGAATCAGCATTCTCTATAATGCTGAATCACTTTTAGCTGTCAAAATTATGTGTTATCATCTCTTGTTTCATTCTCTTCATCCTAGAGAATTCATACTTTTCCATGGTAATTGGAGTTGGTTTTTTGAAGGGAGCAAAATGAAACATTCAGTCAGTTTTCTGTTGCTGTAACAAAATGCAGCAAATCTCCAACTTTTGAATGTTCTAATTGAGAACTTTCACAGATACATACTGACTTCACATTACAAACATTTATAGATATGAACACATCATGGAAGTAGCTTCATGTGTGTGCTGGACATTGTCACAATTGTGCCGTTGTGTGCTTACTGTACAGTGCCATAATGCACAGTAGTGCAGGGCTCACTGAGAGCGCAGGGTGTCCAGGAGCAGGAGAAAAAGCTGTGGTGACATGGAGGTGACTGCAAGGAAGCACAAGCAATAAGCATGGAAACAAAAGTAAAAATAACTGAGGGATTGCGCCAAAGCCAAAAGGCAGTAGCTGTCACCCATTCTCATAAAATGACTTGTTGAACCATTGGCACAATTCTAAATAACAAGGGCAATATTATGGAACACGCAAAGCTTTTTTTTTTTTTTTTTTTTTTTTTGCTTTACAGTCTAGATTTATGTCAAAACCTTATAAGACTTACTCTGTCACAATTGTGAACAAATCTGACATATAAACATTCTTCTGGAACAGAAGCCAAGGACTCACTATACCTGAGACAGTTTTTTATTTTTCTGTATTTTTTTAGGGAAGGGTCTACAGGGTCTCACTACTAGATCAAAGTCATAGTAATCTGCATCTTTAGAGCCTCTCAAGGGCTGGGATTATAGGTGCACACCACCACTCGCAGTCTCCATTGCAGTCTTGGGGCTGGCATGACAGGCCCAGGGATTGAACCCCTGGCTCCTGAGCCTTCTTGCAGGCACTTTAATCTGCTGAGCAATTTGGCTGGCCCTGACAATCCGTTTAAAGGATGAAAGTTTTATTTGGGTTCCTCGTTTCTGAGGTTCCAGTTCTTACTCTCTTGTCCCTGACGCTTTGGGCCTGTAGCAAAAGTAGAGCAGCATGGCAAGGCATATATGGTGGAACAGGGATTACCCTCCTGAGTGCATGGCTTCCATGATGAACTTCCTCCAACTAGGCCCCACCTGCTGAGTTGCACCACCTCCCACAAGCACCGTAGGCTGATGACCCAACCTTTGACACATGACCTTTGGGGGATATTGTAAGTCATAAAAAATATGTCCAGCCTACCATCTTTACAAGTACTTGCTTGCTGTTGCTCTCAGGTTGCCAGGGGTCCCTTCCCTTCACTCAGGGAACACAACCGTTGAGGATGTAGCTGTTGGATTCCTAAGATCTCGACTCCAGCACCATCAGCATCTCTTGGTAGTAGTGTGACCTCAGCTAAAACACTTCATGTCTCAGAAGTTCAGTTTTAATCTGTCCAAAGGGACAGTAATAATACCTGTCCCATGTGACTGGTGAGTGCTGAAGGTGATATGTTAAGTACGCAATCATTAGTCCGTAAAGCACAGCTGTTACAGCTATTGCTGCTGGAGTTTCAACTTTTTTTCTTCTCCATTTTTTCATCACAGATTATCTATAGCAGTGATGAGGAACGCTCAGTGATAACAGTCCACTGTAGCACGTGTGTTGTAAGTGCACCAATGCTGGCCTGTAGACTAAAGAATTCCATTCCCACGTGAGTTGGACTAAAGCAAGATCCTCAGGGGCCTCTCCTGAGATATAATAAGTAAACATTATTGTGGCATCTAGTTTGGCTTCCCAGATTGTATGCTGATTGGCTTCTGCTGTTTACCCAAGAGTAGAAAGTGGCCTGGGTTGGTTACTTTTTTCTCATTACTGGGACAATATACCCAATGTCCAGAATTAAGGAAGGAGAGTGATGTCAGGACTCAAAGTTTCCCAGGCACCCTGCCCCTAAACCCCCCTTTCTTGGTTTCCCAGGCACCCTGCCCCCAAACTCTCTCCCACTTGACCCCATGCAGAGCGAAGCCCAAAACTGCAGAACCCATCTGCCTGACTTTGACCTGGGCAAGCAGCCACAGAAACTCTTTGGTTAACATCAAAAGTCCCCCACAGACCAGGTAGCCCTACCAAGGTTAGCTGTTCCAGTCTGTAAACACCTCTCCACACACACACTCACACAAAACACCTTAAAATCCCTGTGCTTTGCCTTATTTGCTACTATCTTGGTCTGCTACACAGCCAGAGTGCTTATTGCTCTCAGTAAATCTACTCACATCAGAATGTCTAGTGTGGTCAATTGCATGGGCTCGTATCTAATAGAAAGGTGTATTTAACTCTCAGTCTGTGGAGGTTCTAGTCCATCCTGGGCTAGTTCTAAGACAGAATGGCACATAGCACAGGGCAACAGTTCATGGTGGTGGAAAACAGCAAAAGCATAAGGAGCAGCGGAGAGCAAGGCTCTTTCCCTCCCTCATATGGTAGGCAGGCTACCTGCCCTAGGGCCAGGGTAGCACTCACAGCCATGGTCCCAGCATTGTACTATGAATCAATCACAAATCCTAGGAGCCTGAGGCTTTGGGGGAACATCTATACACAAATCATAATAGGGCCTCTCTGCAGAGTGCTGATCTTCTCACTGAATCTTCTGAGCCTTCATGATGAACCCTAAGTTTGTGGAAAAGATGCCAAGGTGTCTTCTCGGACTTCTAGTCTTGTGGCCACCTCAGGATGTACTGTAGGCGAAGATGGTGCATATTTTCTGTTCTTTCAAGTTCTCTGCCAGCCCTACAGAGTCCAGAACCAATGCTGTCCTGCCTTCAAGGGTCAGTGTGGTTTTTGCCACCTCTAGGAGCCCTTCTTTATCTTCCTTGCTCAGTCTCCACACTGGGTTAGTGTCCCTGCCATGTGTCACCCCATCCAGTATGCACTCCTTTGCAATGGCACTTGTGAGTCCTGCAGCTGTTTATGTATCTTTTCCATCCACGAAACTGTAACTGCTCTGTGTAGAGAGGAGATGACTTCTTTTTGTCTTAGTCGCTAATATGGTTACTATGCTGGGGTCTAATACTTACATGTTAGGTCTATAGAATCTTCAAAATAAAATGGTATTTGCTGAATGTATAAATGAAAAGATCTCATGATATTTTAGTTTATACATAATTAAAGAATAAAATTATTGAATTGAAGAACTTAAAAATGTAATTTTCTTTGAAAATCTTCAGAGTTCTTTTTTTTCTGAGACTGGAGTTCAAACTCATGACCTTGCACTTGCCAGGCAGGCACTTGCACCATGGAGCTATCTCCCCAGCCCCAAACCTTCAGAGTTCTAATGCTCCCTACAAGTAATAATATTTCTTGGCCTTGGCCTTAAAAATCTGTTTGGGGGCTGGCAAGATACCCCAGCAGAATAAGCAGCTGCTTAGGCAAACACAAGGACCAGGGTTTGCATCCTCAGTGCCACCTGCCCTGGTGGCCCTGGCCCCTGGGCACACTGAGCTGGCCACCGACACTGAGCATGGTGGTGCATGCCTGAATCCCAGCACTGGGGAGGCTGAAAACAGGAGGAACTGAGTCTGAGCTGTGTAGGGAGACCTTGTACCAAATACATTAAAAATAAAAAATAAGGTCTGTTTGGATGGGGAGATTCTGAGCCAAATGCCATGTGTGCTCCAATTCTCTTCCATGTGCTTGCAAATTGCCCAATGTACCCAGGAAGAAAGCAGCATGCTTCTAACAATGTCCAAAGTACACACAGACAGCTTTGAAACTTTTCTCATCAGCCAGCAATAATATTTCAGTCACATTCCTGGGTGCTCATTGCTCTTCCGAAAATGCAAACTATGCACGTGCTGCTTCCAGCCAAATGAAGACAGTGCCAGCTTTCCATGTCTAATGAAGGCACAGTTCCAAAGAGTAGGAACAAAGCATCTTGGTCACACCAACATGCACTGGAGGCCTGTGAGGGCAGGGACTTCCATCCATCCAGCAGTAGGTTCTGGCAGTCTCAGCTTTTATCTGGGTTGCTCGTGAAGGAATCGGATTAACATAATGAGGGTGCTCACGAACCAGCTCATTATCATTTTAGAAAACTCCAGGGCCAAATCAAACACCAGGCTTTATGTTCAAGCTGTACTACCGACAGACATGTATTTAATGAAGTCTTTTCTGCTTACAGATGGAGGTTGAGGTTGTGTGCACATGTTCTAAATGTCAGCCTGCATCTTTAGACTTAGTGACAGGAAGAAAAGCCAAAACATGTTGCACTTAACCTCGTTAGGGTACCTAAAATAGGGAGACTTAGTGTCTGGCAGCACATCTTCATCCTTCTCTTGGTCTGAATGATGGAAGAGTAGCCAAAGAGCTCAGAGGAAATTTTTGAAGCAATTCGCAAGGTATCTACAGGTGCAGGCCACCACGCCCATTCTCAACGGCCATCTCCACACACCCTGAGGGTAGGGCAGGCACTGCATGCCAGGGATCGAACCCCAGCTGCTGCCCTCTGCTGAAGCTAGAGCTTTAATCCACTGAGCTGGCTGGCTGGTCCTTGCGTTATAATTTTAAGTTGAAACAGCAACCAAACCTCTAGGTTTCAGGGAAGACTTGGACTCTTTCAAGATGAGGCTATTGTTGGAGAATTGTGCTCACAGGATGCAGCCCTCTGTGTCTTATGTATGTATTTTATCTCTCAGTCCATTTTCATGTCTCACCAAAAGGAAGTAAAGGCCCATCTATAGCAGTTTCCCAGCAAGGTCAAGAGAAACTGAAAAAGCAAGATCAAAACTGTAAAACTGACATTGATGAGCAAGTAATGGTGTTAAGCAGCCTTATCATTACTGAATGGAATAGGAAGTTATTATATGCATATGAGCCCAGAGCAAAATTGCTCAGAAGAGTTAATCACCCTTATCGAGTCATATTCTTCAAGTGCCCTCTGGATGCCAGTTATCATTGCTCTTGGACACTGGCTGTGTGCAACTGTCAAGGACAACAGACTCAGAGTAGGGAGCAGCCCTTGTCTTTCACTGGGTCGGCCAGGAGGAAGAAACACAAAAGAATCCTGGTCCACCTGGATTCTATTTATGTTGTTCAAGGCGGCAGTAGTTTCAGGGGTCACAACCAATTTAGACCCACAGATGTATTTAAAAAATACTCTCTGTATTAAAGGGCTTTAGTCTCAGCTACAAATATGTAGCAGGTTTTTGTATTCTGGGTAAAGTGGATTTAGCTGCTTAGTGCTTAGAGCCACATGTGGTCATGGAGGTTATTGAATATGTGGTTTGACTGTTCATAGCCCCATGGAGATAGCAAAGGCACAAGAGAGAGAATGATGACAGGCTGAGTGTGTCCCTGCCACTCACTGCCACCCCGGCAGAACTAGTCCACTATGGATTGGACCTGTCTGAAGTAGCCAAAGTCCCCTGATTTGTCCCGGGGTGACTTTATTTTTCCCCATCACCTGGGAACTGAACTTAAAGAGGCATTAGGTTTTACCTATCAAAGCCACAGTTTTCTCCTTCTTGTGTTTCATGAAATTGAGGAAAGTTGTTACTCTTTACCCACTGGCTGTTCTGGCAAAGAATGCCCTACTCATTTTGGATTCAAATCTATGTATCCTCAAGGTGAGTTTGATCATTTCCATTTCCCACACGAGGGAACTAAAATCTAGAGAAGTGGTGTGTCCACTGTGTTTAAGTAGTGCAGGTAGGGTTTGAACCAAGGTCTGATTCTTTCTCTTCAGTGTGTGTAGTGTGTGTGTGTGTGTGTGTGTGTGTGTGTGTGTGTGTGTGTCTGTGGATGTTACATACAAAATTAGGACCAGATTTTATATGTGCAGAAATTCTAGCTTCCTTTAAAGTTAAACATAGGTTAGCCATATGATACAGCAACTGCATTTCCAATTATAAACTTCAAGAAATTCAAAGCAGGAACTCAGATATTTGTACCCGGTGTTTTTTTTTTTTTTTAAGACAGGGTCTCACTATGCCACTTAGGCTGTCCTTGTGCTAACTTTTGTAGTACCCAGGCTGATCTTGATCAGCGATCTCAAACTCATAGCAATCCTATCTCAACCTTCCTCCGAGTGCTGGGATTACAGGTGTGTGCTACCATGCCTGTTTCGGGGCCAGCACAGCCCAGAATCTGCATGGCATGTGAGTCCAGGGATCCAACTCAGGACCTTGTGTTTGTCAGGTAGTTGCTTATGCCTGAGCCGTCTCCCCAGCCCTGTACACCAACCTTCATAGCAACATAAGTCACAGTGGCTAAAATGTGGAAAGAATTCTCCTGCCCATTGACTGAGGAATAATTTAAACAGAGCGTGTTGTATACATACAGTGGCATGGTATTCAGCCATAAAAAGAATGAAATTTTAATTATACTAAGTGAAAGAAGCCAGACACAGAAAGATGAATACTGTACAAATCTACTTACTTAAGGCAGCTCCAATAGGCAGATGTAGGAACAAAAAAATTGAGCAGAGATTAGCAGGAACTGAAGGAGAAGGAATAAGGAGGCAGTGAGCTAGTTCTGGGTGACAAAAATTTTGGAAATAGTGATAATTACAAAATATTTTGAATGCAATTGATACTCCTATAATGATTGAAGTGCTAAACCTAACATTATGTATATTTTGTGACTAAAAAGAAACTCTAGCGTGAAGAGAAGGATCAGGGAGATGTAGACTTGAATCTCAATCAGCCACCTCCGCTGTATGAGCTGACTGAGTGGCTTAGCATCTCTGAGGCTCTGTTTTCTTATTTCAGAGATGAGCTGATAGTGCCTGACCCACTCAGGTGGTGCGGATTGTAAATTAGTCACTGCCTAACACAAAGTGTAAGCACTCCCCTTGTGGTGTGACAGTGGAGGTGGTCATAGCAGTGATAAATCATTACTGTGAGCCCTACCAGTCCAGACCACAGGGTTTATCTACAAGGACAGAGAGTGTTCTCAGCATACGCCCTGATGAATTGTTAAATGGTTACTGGAATTCGCTCTTGTTTTGGAAGAACTTTTTTTTTTCAACAGAATGCCAACGAAGGACCAGGTGTTTGAGAAATGTGGCGGTGTCAAGTTAAATGAGCCTTCTTTGGACTCCAGATGGGAGTGTAAAGCTGTTTGGAACCCCAACGGTCTTTTCTGGTTGATTTTCACATGACTGAAAAATGATTCGACCACAGTACAGAGGAGCTGCTGATGTGTTCTTGCTGCTAGCTCGTTGCTGTTGTATGGGAAAAGAAAAGGGGTTAGGGCAAAAACTTGTTGCTTGGTAGGCTTGTGCTAGAAGCCTCTGTGAAGGCCTTTGCCGTGGACAGGTGCTCGTTACAGCGCCCTCAGGCAACTTCCCTGAGCTGGGTAGAGTCACCATGGCCTCAGGTCTCAGGAAACTGAGATCTCTGGTGCAAGAACTAGTGAGGTTAAAGACTTCCAGAGAGCTTTTGAGTACTTCCGGTGGACTGATTTCTGTGCTCCAGAGGGTGAACGGTCAGTCCCCCCTCCCCATATATAATAAATCTGCTCTCGACACACATTAACATTTGCTTGAATAAGTTATGCCAGATTGTTCTGGGTATGGACTGCAGCCCTCTAATAAAGCACAGCTGCAGACCTGGAAACTTATCCTTTGAACATTTGGAAGCATCTCAGCAGCCTCCTTCCTTGGCCTAGAGACACATATGGCCACTGAAAAATAATGTGCTTTTGTATTTAACCCTTCAGGTCTTTAAAGGAAATGTTCTGTGAAGCTGAGCTCTCACTTCTGTAGTGGTTTCTCAGGGATCTGTGTGCGTACCTCCTGCCATCAGTGTTAGGCCCTATGTGTCCCCTCTGTGCCATGGGACAGTCATGCCTTGAGCAGTGAACAGACTATTCCTTTTTAAGTTGTTTTGTTCAACTGGAGGTAAATGAGTTTTCACATGGAATTTTGGGTCTTCCATAGGCCACATACATAATACTTACTGAAACTAGGTATTTTATATAATAAAAGCTGACTAATCAGGCCAACTGCTAGTAGATAACTGTATGTATGTATATATGTATGTATGTATGTATGTATGTATGTATGTATTTATTTATTTATTTATTTTGCAGTACCAGGGATTGAACTACGGACCTTGTGCTTGCCAGGCAGGTGCTTATTCTACTGAGCTATCTACCTGGCCCTGTTGTTACATTTCAATATATAGCTTGCCAGATTTCTTTCAATGTGTGAGTAACTACTTACTTATTTTGTTTTCTTTTGCAAGAAGAGAATCATAAACTTGCCGACTATCAATAATGTATTGTGAACATTTCTCCATACAATTTTTGGCTGAAAATATTTAAATTATGATGGTCACAACTCTTTAAGTCAAGAAAAAGAAGTTTAGTAGAAAACTGAAAGCTTATGCTCAACAAATGTATTTTCCAAGATTGAATCCTTTTGGATATCAAAGACTATTTTACTAGAGGTTTTCTTTTATTTTTTTTAAAAAGTAAAACTTTTAGGATAAATGGAACAAATTAGCGCATGTATTCAAATATTTTTAAAGCAGAAGGCTATGTAATTTGGGGAGGTACTTCAGCTTCTCTCTACTTACTAGTTAACTCTTTCATTTTGATATATTCCATCAAAAATGTATACACACTTCAGGAAAAGAAAAGCTTGCACAGATATTTTAATATTAAATTTATTGAGACATCATCAGATCAATACAAGTCACCTTCAGCCTCTGTAACTACAGGAGGTCCCCAGAGCAGTGGTCATTAGCCTCCAGATGTTTGCTGCCTATTTGATTTTTCACATCTGTCGAAGTGTTGCAGCTAATGAATGTGAAATAAAAGATCTCTTAAATCAAACAAGAAACCAGGAAAAAACAGTTGAACAGCTACAACATGATGCAAAGAAAAATAATATAAGACTAAGCAGCGGAAGACAGCACAAATAAAAAGACTGTTTGCAGAAGTCCTAGTAGGAACTTTTCCAAATATGAGAAGAGAAGCTGACATACAAATAGCAGGGCATATAGAACTCCACACAGCCATAATCACAATAACTCTACACCTAGACACGTAATAACCAAGATCTCAGGAATTCAGCAAGAGAATAGAATATTATAAGTTGCTAGAGAAAAGAAACAGATCACCTATAATGGAAAGCCCATCAGAATCATGGCAGATTTCTCAACACAGACCATCAAATCAAGTAGAGCATGAAGTGAACTATTTCAGGTCCAGATATTTATTAGTATAATAAACTGCCGAAGTGTGCATACATTTTTTGGTTAGGCCATGTATGTAGTGTTTTCCATGTAAGAGAAAACATGTGATATTTGAATTTATGTGTCCTACTTATTTCACTTACCATTATATTCTCAAGGATCCCTTTACCTAGTAATGCTTCAGGTTTACCTTTCTTTTTTTTTCATTAATCTCACGTTGTTCATTTTCGCATCGTCTTGCAGATGATGAATTATTTTTTCCTGCATTCTGGTTGTTTTTAAAAGATCCTTTCTTACTCTTTCACTGGCTGCAACTGTGTCTTCAAGGTTGGAAACTCTATCTTCATTTTCGTTCATTCGGCTCTGCCAACTTGTGATCGAGGTTTTATTTTCTTGTATATC
>PVJA010046974.1:0-14875 GCA_004027025.1 Myocastor coypus
AAAAAAAAAATTAGAAGAAAACAGAAAAACGTGGAATCCTGAATGAGCAATATAGGAAAGAAATAGATTCCATGAAGCAGTTTCAAAGAGACATACAAGACAATAAAATCTGAATCACAATCTGTCAACACCACATGAATGAAAGTGAAGATAAGAGTTTCAGATCTTGAAAACACATCACAGCTAGTGAAAAAGCAAGAAAAGATCTTCTACAAACAACCAGGATGCAGGATAAAATAATTCCACATCTGCAAGACGATGCAAAGGTGAACAATGTGAGATTAATAGGCATGAACAAGAAAGGAGCCAATACAAATGATACAAAAAGAATATAGGCAGAAATAATAGCAAAACCTTCCCAAAATATGAGAAAACAACCTTGTGTTCAGTAACTGAGGCATACAAAACTCCAAATAACATCAACCCAACTAAAAATACACCCAAACATATAATAGTCAAGATCCCAGAAACGCATCAGAATGATGTCAGATTTCTTTTTACAAGCCATGAAATCAAGAAGAGCATGGAATAGAGTGTTTCAAATCCTCTATGAAAACAAATTCTAGCCAAGACTGCTATATCTTGAAAAACTGTCTTTCAAGTTTGATGGAGAAGTTAAATACTTTCACAACAAAGAACAACTAAAGAAATTCACAAAGAAAAAGCAAAGCCTACACAGACTACTAGAAGATATTCTAGAGAGGGACCAAAATGACCGAAACTCTATGAATAAGAACAGAAAGAACCCACCAAACAGGGCAACCAATGAAACAGAACAGAAAAAGAGGAATGCAATAGTATGTAAAAAACATGTCAATCATAAGTGAATACATTTGAATTATAACCATCAATGTTAATACACTTAATTTCTTGATAATAGCAATGTTTTCTTGGGTGAGATGGAATTTAGATTTTGTTTGAATTTGCATTTCTTGAATAATCAATAATCTTCAACATTTTTTCATATATTTATTTGCTATACGTGTTTCTTAATCTGAGTTGTTTACATTCATTTCTGATGCCCATTTTTAATTGGATCTTTGAATTTTGTGGGCCTGGTTATTTAAAATTCTATATATGTTCTACATAGAAGTCATTTATCTCAGGGACAGTTGCATGAAATGATTATCCCAATTTGTGGATTTTCTTTGTACTTTGTTGGGGATTTCTTTTAATGTGCAGAAACTTTTTAAAAGAATAAGATCCCAATGATTGATTCTTTGAAGTATTTCCCATGCAATTTGGTTTTTGTTCATAAGCTTTCTACCCACCCCCATATATTCAAAGTTTCTACTTGCTTTCCCCTCAAGATGATTTAGTGTTTCCATTTTAATATTTAAATTAAATCTTTGATCATTTTTATTTCAATTTAATGCATGGTGATAGATAGCACATGTGTTAAGCTACTTTTTCCAACACCATTTGTTAAAGAAGCTTTCTTCCAGTGAACACTTTGACAAAGCTTAGGTGGCTGAGTATCTGTAGTTATGTCTGCATTTTTTAATACGTTCCACTGATCCCCAGGTCAGTTTTTTCACAAGGACATGCTGACTTCATCACAATAGCTTTGTAATATAATTTCCAGCGAGGGATTTTGATGCCTCCTATCTTTTTTTGTTGCCTAGGATTGCTTTTGCTATTCCAGCTCTCTCTTCCTCTAGATGAGTTTTTGGAATGTTTCCCCTAGATTTGTGAGATATCCTAATGGTATTTTAAACAGAATTACATTGAATCTGTACAATAATTTCCTTTTTGTTTCATTTTTAAAATAATTTTGGTATTATCGTCATTTTTCACAATTTTTCTTCCTATGCAGGAGTAATAAATAACTTTCCAATTTCTGATATCCTCTTTGATCTCTTTTTAAGCATACTGTAATTTTCACCATATAAATCTTCTTTTCTTTCTTGTTAGATTGATTCCTAAGTGTTGGGTTTTCATCCCATGTTATTGTAAAATGCTTAATTCCCCTAATTTCTGTCTCAGTGTGCTTGTTGTTCATGTACAGAAATGCTACTGATTTTTGAGTGTTAACAAATATCCTATTATGCTACTGAATTTGGTCATTATATCTACAAGATATCATTTATCAGGTTGAGGTAAAGATCATTTATTTCAATTTTCTATATAGCTTTTATCATGAATGAGTGTTGGACTTTGTCAAAAGATTTTTTCTGCATCTATTGAGATGATCATCTGGTTGTTGTTTTGGGCTCTATTGATGTGATGTATTACATTTGTGGATTTGTGTATATTGAACCATCCCTGTATTCCTGAGAATTATTGAGGATTGTGAATTTATGTTCATTTGGGACACTGGTCTATAGTCCTCTTTGGGGTTGGTTCTCTCTCTGATTGTAGTATCAGAGTATCACTTGCTTCCAGCAATGAGTTTCATCATACGTATCAAGGAATTCATCCTTCTTCTGTGTTTTCTATTTTGTGAGAGTAAAGATTTTTGAAGTAGATTGTCTTAGTTACTTTTGACTCGTTGCTGGGACAAATTCCCAACACTGAAAATGAAGGAAGGAATGGTTATTTAGCTCACAGGTTGTGGAGGTTTCAGTCCATATTCGACTGGCCCAAGGCTAAATGGAACAGCACAGAGAGCATCCAGTTCATGGCAGCAGAACAGCAACAAAATGATGACAGAGGGAGCCAACCAAACAGGGCAGCAAAGTAACATCATGACTCTGTCTCTGTCTCTCTTTGTATTATACTCAAGTTCTCTTCCTCAGGCTATCCAACCTAGGGCACATCTATAATCCCAAAGGACTCAGATCCATAATCCCATCAGTACTAAAACACATAATCTCAGTGGACCATGAATCAAGTCTCAAACTCTAGAAGTCCCCGCCCTGTAATTGCATGAAGCTTTATGGGGACAACTAGACATAAACCATAACATCCCACCCCTGGACCCCCAAAGTCTCATATACATCCTTGTGCAAAATACATTTTAGTCCATCTGGAAAAGTTGCTAAAGTCCCAACAGTTTCAGCGTTGCTGAAAAGGTCAAGTTCCAAGTCTCCTCCAAGATCCAAGGCAAACTCTCAACTGTGAGTCCCTGTATAAGAGAAAAGTTAAACATATCCAACATTCAAAGGTACAAGATAAATATTACCAATCCAAAAGTTGCAAACAACAGGGTAATACAAAACACTGGGAACAACACATGTCCAAAATCCAGCCGGGTAAACATTAAATTCCATAGTACCAACTGGAGCATCCAAAGCAGTCTCCACTGAATTGTAAGCTCCATGTAGCTCTGTCCCTAAGGCACTCTTGGTGGCAGTTTCCATGGCTTCCCTCTTAGGCTGGCTTTGTTCCCTCTTTGCATGATCCACGTTCCTGGCTTTTCCAAACTTCTGGGGTTTCCATTGAACAGGCTTCTCACACACAGATTTACACATTGCCCTCTCAGCGGCACAATGCCTGGACTCCCAGGCCTTCTTCTGAAACTGAGGTGGAAACCTTATTAACCTCAAAACTCTCACATTCTGCATATGCCTAAGTGGATGATGCCAGAGGTTGCTGCCAGCTGGAGCAGTAGCCAGGCTTCCTTCTCTCTTAGCTGTAGGGGTCGAGGGCCTAGATTGCTGAGCACTCTGACCCTGATTCTGAAAAACAAATTCTCCATGCCAGTGCCCTTTTGAAACTTGGTTTGGCCACTGCTGCCATTCTGGTACTTAGGTCTCTGTGGCTTTCTTCTCAAGACAAAATCTCTCTCCCTTGCAATTCTGAGGCTGCAAAGAGTGGAGAGCTGCCGCCTCTTGTGATGCCTTCAGGTCCCCCTTTTGATTCTTTGGTTCATTCCCAGTAATGGAGATCCTTTCAGCTCCATATTTGCAGTCTATAGCTCTCCTGGTGCTTCCTTTCTGACCAAAATCATATTTTAAATCATGCTATTTGGCTCTTTCCTCTTGATTTTCAACATAAATCTGGCTAAAAGCCACCAATAACAACCATGCCACTGCCCCAATAGTTTGCTGCTTTAAAATATCTCTTGAAAGATCAATCAGTCTGCTGTGCTTAATCTCAGTCTTAGGCAAAGTCTCTGGGAACAAGAAAAATTCCTACAGACTTTCAGCCAATCCATAACACAAATCATCTGTAGTCCAGTGACCAATGCTGTCCTTTTTCTGAGCAGAAACCTCCTCAACCTGGTCTTTACAGGCAGGCCTCCTGTCAATCTTCCTGTCTGAGTTCTGATCTGAATCCCCTCTATAGAACAACTGAAGCTTTTCCAGCTCTTTGTAAGTAGACAACATCTCCAAATATTTGCTATCTCTGCTCATAAGCCATCCTTTATACCCAGGCTTCAAGCCAGTCTTCTGGTCTGAGTTCTGACCAGAATTTCCCAAACAGAACAGCCAACGCTGTTCCAGTGCTTTGCTTGTAGCTGACATCTCTGAACCTTTCCTATGTCTTCCCGTAAACCATTCTCAAAAGCTTGTAATCCACATGGTGAGGTTAGTAACAGCAACAGCCCCACTTTTCTGGTACAAAATTCTGTCTTAGTTACTTTTTGCTCATTGTTGGGACAAGTACTCGACACTCAAAATGAAGGAAGGAAAGGTTTATTTAGCTCACAGTTTGTGGAGATTTTCAGTCCATATTCAACTGTCCCAAGGCTGAGAGGAACAGCACAGACAGCATCCAGGTCATGGCATTGGAACAGCAACAAAATGGTAACAGAGGCAGCCAACCAAATAGGGCAGCAGAGCAACAGCATGAGTCTGTCTCTGTCTCTCTTTGTATTACATTCAGGTTCTCTGCCTCAGCCTATCCACCTTAGGCCACATCCATAATCCCAAAGGACTCAGATCCATAATCCCATCAGTACTAAAACACATAATCCCAGTGGATGATGAATCAAGTCTCAAACTCTAGAAGTCTCTGCCCCATGATTGCATGAGGTATGTCTAGTTATTTATGACAACTAGACATAAACCATAACATAGGTATTGATGATTTTCTGAGTCTCTATAGGGTCTGTAGTGATTTCACCCTTTTTATTCTTTATCACACAAATTTAAATTTTTTCTTTTGCATTTCTGATAACATTCACTAGGGGTTTATCAATTTTATTTATTCTTTGAAAGAACCAACTCTTTGATTTATTAATTATTTGTATTGTTTTCTTTGTCTCCATTGCATTTATTTCTGCTCTTATCTTTATAATGCCCTGCCTTCTTTGGACTTTGGGCTTCACTTGCTTTTCTTCGTCTAGGAGCTTGAGGTGCAACATAAGGTTGTATAGTGGAGCTCATTCTCTTGTCCTTTTTTGAGTTTACTGCTATAAATTTCCTTCATAAGATTGATTTTATTACATTCCACAGGTTCCTGTAAGTTGTGTCTGCATTTTGCCTCTATTGTAAAAATTGTTTAATTTCATCTGTGACTCATAGATTATTCAGGATGGTGCTATTTAATTTCAATGTTTTTGTGAAGTTTTAGATGTTTCTTTTGTCAATGCTTTCCAGTTTCATTGCAGTATGATTAGATAATATGCACAAGATAACTTCATTTCCTTTCCATTCACTTAAGCATGCTCTTTGTGCTAGTATATGGTCTATTTTGAAGAATGTCCCATGTGTACCTGATAATAATGTATATTCTGATGTTGGGCAGAATACTTTGTAAATCTCTCAGTCCATTTCTTCACAGGATTGAATTAGCTCTGTTAGTTCTTTGTTGACTTGTTTGCCTCATTGTTCTCTCTTTGTGACAAAGCAGTGTTAAAGTTCCTCATTACAATTACGTTATTCCTCCTTGTATTTTCATGCCAATCAACATTTGTCTTATGCAGTCAGGTGCTTCTTCATTGGCTGCATATATATTTATGGTTATCTTGGTCCTTTTGCAGTTTTACCCTAACAAGTATGTGGTGATGTGGTGACCTTCTTTATCTCATTTGATCATTCTTTCACATTATCAGCAACCAGAATAGCTATCCCCTCTTTTTTTTTTTTCTGAGTTTCTGTCACATGATATATAAGCTAGGAGTTTACTAGAGGAACAGATATAACACAAGATGTACAAATGTATAAGAAATTACAAGATTGGCTTACAATGGTCAGCTCCAGATGTGAATGACAAAGCATGCAGAGGGTATCTACAACCAGAGACTGAAGGGTTCAGTCTAAGATCTGGAGCTCACTGTAGTGCTTTGTGCGAATGAGTCCGCGATGGAAAGCTGGTGAGTCTGTGATGGAAGGTTGAAGGATCCAAGGGAGAGGCTGTAGAGTCTGCACTGGAAGCCAGGAGATGATGTCCAAGCTGACTGTGAGGACTGAAGTTTCTCTGAGGAATTAGAACGAGTCATCTTTTTAAATCCCTTTATATATCTTCTAGGTGCAGGCCCACCATACCCTAGAGAGGGGCCCCCACATCCCAAGGTGTGGAATCTCTGAACCTAACTAGTCAAGACTTTAGCTAACCAAGTTGACACAATGTAATAGCTACTACCCATGGAGTATTGTTTTCCATCCTTTGACTTTCAGTCTATAAATTTCCTCTGAGTTAACTGTTTTCTTCTATGCAGCATATTGTTGTATTATGTGTTTTTTTAAATCTATCTGCTAGTCAGCTTCTTTTGATTGGTGAATTGAGATCATTTACATTGGTTGTTATAACTGATAGGTATTTTTTAGTTTTAATCATTTTAATGAGAAAAAAAGATAAGATAGCAATGAAACAGTTTCAAAACAAGTTAGTAGTATGGTTACAATAATTAATAGAATGCATATTATCATCCTCATAGTAGTTATTCAGAGGACAAAATGCAGACCTGATATCTTATCTAAACAATATTAGTACAAACTTTTATTTTCAATGAACTAAGAAAAAGTAGCTGTATGTCTATCCTAACTCTCTTAACATACATACATATATATATATATATATATATATATATATATATATATATATAATTTTATCTTGGTAAAGTTTCTAATACTAGGAGAAACTACCATGTCATGTCTTATAAGTAAATTGTAAATGAAAGATACAGTATAAATCATAAAACAAAAAGTATAATTAAACAATATTCAGAAAATTAACTATATATTAATTAATTAAAATTAAATTAAATATTTCAAAACAATATTTCAAAATTCAAATCGAATTGTGAGTCCAACTTAGAGTCCAGAATGTTGTGCATCATATGTACAAATCTGTAATCAATTTAGAGTACTTGCAAGGTATTTGAATAGGTTAATATATATACATATATATATATATATATGTATATATATTAAGAAAAAATTTCCATGATAGTAAAGAATTACTATGAATAAACATAAAGTAAATACTGGAATGGCAAATATATGACCAGAAATTCTAACAGCTTGAAGATAGGATATCACACAAAGTTCTAGTATGTTGTGTACATGGACAGCGTCCATGACATTTACTGGTGACCAGGTGTCACTTGTGGGTCTGAACTACTGCTATTTCCTTGATATATACCCTGTAGCCCTAGACAGACTCATGACCCATAGGGTACAGGAGAAATCCATTTATAGAATGTGCTGATGGAAATATTTTGCTGTTGTAGACAAAAGAATAGTTGAAAGACTGCTATTGTATACTTCTTTTTCTCCTGTGTCTCATTGTTTGCCCTATTTGGTGAGTTCTTTCCATTGTCCTTGAAGGAGTTATGGTCATTTTGATCCCTCTCTAGAATATCTTCTAGTAAACTGTGTAGTGTTGGTGTTGTCATCATGAAATTCTTTAGTTCTTCTTTGTCATGGAAATATTCCATTTCTCCATTATACTTGAAATGTTTTGCAGGGTATATCAGTCTGGGTTGGAATTTGCTTTACTTGTAAGACTTGTAATACTTTGCTCCATGCTTTCTTGACTCGATGGTTTGTTTGGAGAAATCTGCCATTATCCTAGTGGGTTTTCCTTCAAATGTGATCTGTTTATTTTCTCTAGTGGTTTTTAGTATACTGTTCCTGTGCTGAATTTCTGGGACCTTACTATATGTTTGATTGTGGTTTTAATTGGGTTGATGTTATTTGGAGTTCTATATGCTACAGTTACTAAATGTCAGATTGTTTCCCCATATTTGGGATGTTTTCCGCTATTACTTCTGCCTATGTTCTTTTTATATCACTTGTATTGATTCCTTCTTTCTCATAGATGCCTATCATTCTTATGTTGTTCATCTTTGCATCGTCTTGCAGATATCGAATTATTTTTTCTTGTATCCTAGTTGTTTTTAAGAGATCTTTTCTTACCTTTTCACTAGCTGCAATGGTGTCTTTAAGGTCTGAAAGTCTATTTTCACTTTCATTGAAACAGTTTTGCCAGCTTGTGATTGAGGTTTTAATTACCTGTATAGCACTTTGAATATACTTTAGCATTCTATTACTTTCCTATATTACTCATTTAAGGATTCTATCATTTTTCTATTCTCCCCTATGTTTATCAGCATCTTCTTTAGAAGCACTTAGTACTTCTTTATTATAGTTATCATTTCTTTTTTTTTTTTACTTCAGAAATTATTTTTGATCTGGTGTCCTCTATACTTTTCTGCAGTTGTTTCTTTAGTTCAGATGCTATTATTTCACAGATTTCAGATGTGGATTTCCAATTTCTTCTGTGCTACTATCTCCTGATTTGTTCTTGGTGGTCTCAGAGCTTGAGAACACATTTTGCTCCTTCTCTTTGTCATTGTGTGTGGCCCTGCCTTCTGAACTTTGGTGTAGAGCTTTGGTAGAGTTTTCGCCTTAGCACCTGATCTGGATATACCAAGTTCAAACTCATCCAGATGGACGTGGCTTGGGTCTGGCTGCTGAGCTCCACTTCTTCCTGCTGCAGCCCTTGGAAGTGAATCTGCTCTGCCACTCTGGCAAGATGTTCTACTCTTGGATCAGCTGGGTGGATCTTGTATCCAGACTCTCTGAAGGGAGTCCTGCTGCAGTTTTCCACACTGGGCCTATCTCATTGATGAAGTTCTACTCACATGCTGAGCCTTATATCTTGGTTGAATGAATTTCTGGTGGGCCCAAGGTCTTCTCACTCACACCCTGGTCCTGATTGCTGGATTGAATGAGTTTCCAGTGGGCTCATGGTGGTCACACCCACACATCAGGCCTGGTTGCTGGATCTGATGAGTTTCTGGTGGGACCAGGGCAGTCCAACTCACACAGTGGGCCTGTTTGTTGGGTTGAATGAGTTTCTGGTAGGCTTTGTGGAGGTCTCACTCACACACTGGGCCTGGTTGCTGGGTCTAATCTATAACTGATATGTATTGACTTATTTTTGTCTTATTATTTTCCTGCTGAAGGTTCCCTAGTTTCCCCTTCTGTTTAATTGCTTATTCTGCTTGTTTGATTTCTTTATGTTAGTCTTGAAGTTGTGGCCACTTTTGTTTCTTTCTAGAATATCTATCAGTACTCCTTGTAGTGTTCGTCTGTGGTCACAAATTTCTTCAGTTGTTCTTTGTCATGGAAGCATTTTATCATAGGGGCAGGGAGATAGTTCAGTGGCATAAGTGCCTGCCTGGAAGTATTTTATCTCTCCATTAAATTTGATATGTAGTTTCATAAGGTACATCAATCTGAGTCGGCAGTTGTTTCTTTCAGGATCTGAAATACTCCATCCATGTTCTTCTTGACTTAATAGTTTGTGTTGAGAAATCTGCCAGGATTCTGATGGGCTTTCCATAATAGGTGATCTGTTTCTTTTCTCTAATAGCATTTAATATTCTGTTCTTTGCTCAATTTCTGGCATCTTGATTATTATGTGTCTAGGCGAAGATGTATTTTTATTATGGCTAGCTGAACTTCTATAAGTATCACTAACAAAGATGTCAGATTCTTTTCCCGTGCTTGGGAAATTTTCCACTACTGCTTTTGCAATTAGTCATTTATGTCATTTGTGTTGACTTCCGTTTTGTTTCATCGACACCTATGATTCTTATACTGTTGTTTGTTTTTGCTTTTACATAATATTACAGCTGTTAAATTGCCAATTTTTTTTTTTTTGCTCCCTATTATTTTTAAGGTATCTTTCCTTTCAGGCTCACTAGCTGCAATGCTGTCTTCAAGGTCTGAAAGTCTATCTTCAGTTTTATTAAAGCAGCTTTTCTATCTTTCAATGAAATTCTTAATTTCTTGGATATCTGTTTTAATATGTTTCATGCATTCTGATTCTTCTATCGTTTATTCAATGTGTCCATAATTTTTCTCCACTTTTTTATTTTTGCCTTTTTAGTTGTGCTGAGAAATTCTTTCATAATTTTTGTCATTTCTTTTTTTACCTGAGAGATTATTCCTGATCTGATTTCTTCTATAGCCTGATAGAGTTGTTTCTACTTTACTTGCTGTCATTTCAAAAATTTAATGTTTGTGACTTCCAAGTTCTTTCATGTCCTTGTCTCCTGGGCTCATTTTGTGTGGGCTGGAGCTCTAAAATGGCCTATTGCTCCTTTGTTTTAGCAGTTCAAAACTCCCAGGTTCAGCAGTGCAAATAGGATGGGGTTGGGTGCGGATCAGCAAGGTTCCCTCGCCCATGGGAATGTTGGTTAGGCTCACCAATGCTGTCTGGGATTCAGTGTGGTTTTCTTAATGGTAAGGGGGTGTGAGCAACAGTTCAGCAGCCTCCCACTATGATAGAGGTTGGGCCAAAGCTCTGTAAGTCTCCTGTGATTGGGGAGATCAGGTAGGGCTCATGAAGTCTCCTGAAATAGTGAGCAGGAGGGGCAGGGCTCATCAGGGTCTGTAGCTGTTGAGGGATCACCATGCCTTCTATGACAATTGGGGAACAATCTACAGCTGAGCAAGGCTACTACACCTCTGGGCATCAGGATAAGATTCACCAAAGTTTCTGTGATGGCGGGATGGCAGGAGTATTTTTTTTTTAAATAAATTTGAAAAAGACTTAGAGACTGGAAACAAATTCTATGGTCAAAATAACTATGAGCACTCTCTTTCATTAAAGGTTTTATTTCCAGAGCTTGCTTGGGCAGACCAAGAATATTGTTACCTGATGATCATTACCCTGTCAACCTAGTTCTTGAGGACTTGCCTCTTTTCTGGTGATAATGTTCGTGCTCTAGTAATATAACAGAAGGTGAGAGTATCCAAAAGTTTTGCATCTTTGTCATGTAAATGGTACTACACTAAACATTTTCAAGTATTGATATATTAATGCTCCCATGCATAATTTTTCAGAAAAGAAGGTTTATATATTGAGAACCACCCTGAGGATTACTTTGGTCAGACCAAGTGTTAAATAGAAAGATCAATGAAAATTCATAGACATTAACTTTTTCAAACTCTTTCCTCACGAAGTGCAAAACACTATTGCACTACATCGTCTCTAAGTGTGCTTTTATAAAATTGCATATGGCTCACAGGATTTAGAAGAAACCCTTGTGCATATACATATATGCATATAAAGGTAAAATGTCAACTAAGCACAAGGTTTGCAGCTTTAAAATGCTTAGTGTGAAGCTATGTCTCAGTTACATTTTACTCATTGCCAGGCTGAAATACCTAACACCCAAAATTTAAAAAACAAAAGGTTTATTCAGCTCATAGTTAGTGGAGGCTTTAGTCTGTACTTCAGTCCATACTCAGCTGGTTCCAAGGCAGATGGCACACTGCAGAGGGCAGCAGTTCATGGCAGCAAAAAACAGCAAAGCGAAGAAAGGAGACATAGCTTCAGGTTCTTACAAGCCTCCTTCCCTTCCTTCCATGCTGACTGTGAAGATCCAGAACTCTTCCAAGGAAGTGGTGGGCATCAAACGACCTCAGGTCCCTTTTATATCCTTTTTGTGCTGAGCCACTCTAGGGCAGTCATCCACACCCTATAAGAGCTCTCTATGCCCTAGAGCATGCAATTGCTGTTAGTTAAGCTTTTTACTTCTCAAGTTGACACAATGTATCAACCACTACACATTCCATCCTGAATATTTTTAGCTGGATTTCTTGTCACACTATCCTCTAACACTGACTTGACAGGGTGAAGTAGCTAAGGGAAAGCCCATCCAAGGGGAAGTGAAGGATCACTCTGCCATTGTCTGGTGAGTTACTTATTCTGTAATAGGTTCAAACCAATTTTTTTATGAGAATATTGTCAACTACCTAGTTTTTAAAATTATTTTTTTAAAAATAACATTCATAGACACATTTGACATAGAGAAAGAAATGTACCTCAAGATCAACGTAGGGATCAGAGTCTCCCACAACAGATCCATCCACCTTCTACACAATGCAAAGTCCTCTTCTCATCCTTCCTCATTCATGTGATTGATCTTGTTTCATGTAGTCCCAGTGAAGTCACGAGTACCAGTTTATATCTTAGATAACGCAAGAAGTTTGATGTCATGCTTAGTTTTCAAAATAAACACCAATGCCTTATATGGCTCACCATGCACATACACTACACATGCACGCACACACACACATTCACACCCTGCCAGTCATAATCCAGTACAGATGGAAGTCAGCAAGAACAAAAACATACTTTTGATACAAAGTCTTCTTGATCGGTATACTAAGCTATGAATGGCTCAAGTCAATAGCTTCTGACATTGCCAGTTCTGCCAATAACCCACTACTATTCTGGAATATTAGACTATGTATACAACTACTTTCTGTTAGTTCAACAAGAAGAAATATTTGTACCAATAGTGTGTAGAAAAGTTATCATGTCTGCATCTTGTACTCGGAACAACTACTATGAAGACTACAATATGCACTGTATTATTTATTGTAATTGTACTACTAATGTGTTATGAAATGTCTCATTGTTATTTCTTATTAAAAGTAATAAAATTGAAAACAAAAAGAACAACAAAAAGGTTTTAACTAATATATCAAGACAAATTTTTCTAAATTCCCAGGGGAAAAAAATAAGAAAATAGAAACAATACTAGAAAGTGGTAAGACACCCCAGCTCTGCAATTTCCTAGCCACGTTACTTCACCCTCCTGAGTCACAAACACCTTATCTAACATCAAAAGCATTGTATGAGCAACACTTAACAAAATATTTATCTCAAGGGGCATTGAGTGAGCACATGCATCTGAATTATTACAAATCATTTGATATTTTAAAATGTTCTCTGTGAAGCAAATTATCTTCTCGTGAATTAGACATTTCCTATTTCCATAACTGAAGGCTGACTGCAATATATCTTTTCTACTAAGTTAATCCTAAGATTTTGTCTCCACCCTTAACTTGGGAAGATAGAAGATAAGTTCAGAAAAAAATGGAATGATTTTTTAAAAAGATACCTCTTTAAAAAATAAATTATATCAGTGTTCCTTAGAAAAACAGCATCAGCAACATCTGGCAGATTGTTAACAGTGGAAATTCTAGGGCCAGCAAGATAGCTCAAAGACTAAGCACATCCTTAGGCAAGCACAGCCACTGGGATTTTATTTCTGGTATGCATAGCTCTCTGGTCCCACCCCCATCCCTGGCCCACTAGCTGGTCACCAATTCTCCACATGTTGGTGCACACCTGTAATCCCAGTGCTGAGGAGGCTGAAAACAGGAGGATCATTGCAAGTCCAAGCTGCGTAGTGTTTATGTACCAAATACATAAACTAAAAAATAAAATGAAGAGTGGAAATCCTTAGTTCCCTCTCCCCCAGACTCTTGACAAAAAAATGCCAGGTGTATGTCTGAAGTATTCATAAGGTCTCCAGATAATTTTAATAGATTCTAAAGTTTGGGAACTAATTATAGAGATTGCACGTGTTTTCCAAAGCAAACCATGTTTGAATATCAGCCTCAACTATTATGTGCATTGAGTATATCTCCATTATTTCCCTAGAATGAAGTATTGAAAACTCTTCCATTGCATTCACTGCAATGTTAGAACACTGATACTGGTAATCATACTTGTTGAATTTCATCTGATTTGGCTAAACTTCTCTAAACTTTCTCTTAGGAAATGTTTGGCTATAATTCTGGAATGTTATGAATTGAATATTCTTACTGCTCATGAGACTCTGGAGTCAGGGGATCTAAGGATAGAACCCAGGGTCCTGCAGGTGATATCTATGCAATCTGAACCCTGATTAAATATTTTAAACAAATCTATACACTTGGGTTATGATTTCAATATAATTTAGTATAATAAATAAGTTTACATATATTTTCCTTTTTCCATTATCATGAAATAGATAATGACTACCTCATAATAGATTTTAGAATGCGGAACCAAAGATCTACATTTAATTTTCTAAATATTACATTTGATACTATCTATTAATTTAGTAATATTTACACTTATTAACATTTCATTTTCTTTCAGTCATTTTAATTCATTGTTATTATATTGTGAGTATTTTTTAACTTGGCTAATCTAGTTAGTTGTCTTTTATTTATTCTGTACAACTTATAAATGTATTCTTAGCTCTGTAATGGCAAATGTATATCAGATTTTAAATAAGTTATTTGAAAGATCAGTGATAACCAACAAAATCACCATTATTATCTAACTTGGAAAAGGGACCTATATGTTTTTTAATTATGGAAATATATAAGTAGCTAGATCATTCTAAGTAATGTTTATACATATATTATCCACTGACACACAAAAAAAATGCCAGAACATATAGCAATTCATCTCCTTTCTAAGTATTTTTTCCTTAATATACATGAATCTTCCTTTGAATCAACCACTATTCATTAATGTGCTACTCTCTGATTTTACACATGGACTGGGTCCTGTTGGCAGAACATTTTGCTCACTCATATGATATTACTTATAATATAGAATATGGGAAATTTCAAAGCCTATCTGACTATTCATTATTAAGACTGACAGACGAAATGCAATATATTTGCAAAATTTGATGAAAGAAGAAAAGAATATTTTGAAATAATGAAGTTTGGTTCAG